>CM028384.1:90425784-90631491 GCA_013146195.2 Codonopsis lanceolata
TGCTGTTGCTGCTGCTGTTGCTGCTTGCCACGCTAAGCCAGTTGCTGTTACGCCATTTTTAAGCCATGCTGGGTTGGGTTGCTGCCAATTGCTGCTTGTTGTTGCCTGGTTAAGCCAAGTTAATTAGCCAAGTTGCCACGCCACGCCACGCTAAGGTTAACGTTGCCAAGCCAAGTTAAGCCAAGTTAAGTTGCTGCTGCTTGCCTTGCCATTTTAAGGTTAAGTTACGCATTGTTGCTGCTGCTGTTGTTACGTTGTTAAGTTGGGTTACCATGTTACGCTAAACTGCTGCTGTTGCCACGCCACGCCAGTTGTTGCAAGGTTGCCGCTGTCGCCTGTTGCTGTTGCTGCTGGCTAGTTGCTGGAACTAAGTTACGCACGCTTGCTGCTGTTATGCCACGCCACGCTAAGTTGCCAAGTTGCTGTTGCTAAGTTAACTTGTTAAGTTAACGCTGCTGCTGCTGCTGCTGGGTTAAGCCACGCTATTTTAAGTTAAGTTAAGGCAAGTTGCTGCTGCTGTTGCTGCTGGCAAGGTTGCTAAGTTGCTGCTTGCCGCTACGCTTAAGTTAAGTTAAGCTGCTTTTGCCAAGTTAAGTTGCTAAGTTGCTGTTGCTAAGTTGCTGGTTGCTGTTCAAGTTAATTTAAGTTGCTACGCCACGCTAGTTAAGCTGTTAAGTTAAGGCGTTGCTTAAATTGCTAAGTTGCTGTTAAGTTGTTGCTAAGTTACGCTACGCTTAAGTTAAGTTAAGTTACGCGCATTTTAAGCCAAGCTTGCAAGTTGCTAAGTTGCTGCTAAGTTGCTGTTGCTGTTAAGTTGCTGCTGTTGCTAAGTTACGCTAAGGTTAAATTGCTAAGTTAACTTATTTACGCTAACATTTCGCTGTGCGTAGCTGTTTTCATGTTATAATGGTTCATCGTACTCCATTATACCATTTCGCTAATAGGCGATCGTGTTTCATGTTATAATGGTCCATCGCTTCATTATACCATTTCGTCAATAGGCGTAGCGAGTTTTCATGTTATAATGGTCCATCGTAGTCCATTATAACATTTTAATTAATAATAACGCTTTTCATGTTATAATGGTCCATCGTGACTTCATTATACCCACCATTTCGTTAATAGTCGACGCTGCTGCTTTTAATACTATAATGGTCATCGTAGCCATTATACCATTTCGCCAATAGGCGAGCGTTTGCTTTTCATGTTAAGTTCACGCTAAGTTGCTTTGTTGCTAATGCTATCGTTAAGCTGCTGTTATGTTACTAAGTTGCTAAGTTACTTTTAAGTTGCTTCGTTGTTGTTGCGTTGTTGTTAAGTTGCTATGTTATGTTTACGTTATTGTTAAGTTGCTACGCGAAGTTATGTTAAGTTACGAACCGTTGCTAAGTTAAATTACGCTAAGCTACGTTAATGCTAAGTTACGTTGCTGTTAAGTTGTAATGTGAATGTTTTATTTTGTAATTATATTGATGCTAATCATTTTAATTATTGATTTTATATTATTAAATTAACATTTCAAATATTATTTTAATTTAATTTCAATTTAAGTTAACGTTACGCTAAGTTGTTAAGTTAGTTAAGTTAAGTTGTAATGTGAATGATTTAATTTTTGTAATTATATTGATGCTAATCATTTTAATTATTGATATTATATTATTAAATTAACATTTCAAAATTATTTTAATTTAATTTCAAATATTATTGATAGTTTTATATTAATTAGAATTTAAGTTAAGTTAAGTTAAGTTGTTGTAATGTGAATGTTTTAATTTTTGTAATTATATTGATGCTAATCATTTTAATTATTGATATTATATTATTAAATTAACATTTCAAATATTATTTTAATTTAATTTCAATTTAAGTTAACGTTACGTTAAGTTGGTTAAGTTGTAATGTGAATGATTTAATTTTGTAATTATATTGATGCTAATCATTTTAATTATTGATATTATATTATTAAATTAACATTTCAAATATTATTTTAATTTAATTTCAATTTAATTTCAAGTATTATTGATATTTTATATTAATTAGAATTTGTTGTTGTTGTAATGTGAATGTTTTAATTTTTGTAATTATATTGATGCTAATCATTTTAATTATTGATATTATATTATTAAATTAACATTTCAAATATTATTTTAATTTAATTTCAATTTAAGTTAACGTTACGTTAAGTTAAGTTAAGTTGTTGTAATGTGAATGATTTAATTTTGTAATTATATTGATGCTAATCATTTTAATTATTGATATTATATTATTAAATTAACATTTCAAATATTATTTTAATTTAATTTCAATTTAATTTCAAATATTATTGATATTTTATATTAATTAGAATTTAATTTCAATTTATATTTTCGCTGACGGAATTTTTCCGTCGCTAGTTAAACACCTTTAGCTTAACGGAATTTTCCGTCCACACCGACAAATTCGCCGCCTGATGTTCAATTTGCTGATGCGAAAATTGACCGCCGCCGATTAATTCGCTGGTGACCTTTCAGCGACGGAAATTTCGGTCGCCGCGATACTCAATTTGCCGTCGCTGATCCGATACAAATTCGCATCATCGATGTAATTTCTGACGGTTAATCCGACGACTAAAAATTTCTTTATCGCCATTGAATTCACAATTGGCCGACTGCTTAAGAATAGTGTAATTCTTTCAAATTTGGATTAGAGTAGCTCTATTATATAAGGGTTATAATAAATACCCTTAAATCGATACCACTAGGTGGAACGTGTCCAAATAGGTTTAGGGTAGGGATGAATAGATTACGTACTTGTTTTTTGCGCTTTATTCAGTTTGATTTTTTTCTTTTATTGAAGTTCATATTTAGAATAGTTTGTTTCAAATTTTATGTTCAAACCAATAAGTAAGCTGTGCAACACCTTTACGTGCATTGAAAAAGCCTGTCAAAGTCAAAAAGTTCAAAAATTTAAGCTTTTTGGTTTTTTTAAAAACATGAAGCCGCAACTATTCATTAATAAATATTTGATTATCAATTTTCAAGTTTTTTTAACAAATAATTATAATAACTCATAAATGTTTTTCAATACAACAGAACAACAGCCTATCAGCCTAATACGCAATCAATCACAAGCGCTTCTTCTGGACCAAATAGTATATTTGGAATCCGTCTTGAGCTTTTTGAGACCGACTAAAAAGAAAATGAAAAAGAAAGAAGAAGACGCTGATTTATCATACTTTCTTCTTGCAAACAACACACAACCTTTAAAAAGTAATGAATTATACATCACATGAACTTATATTTTCAAAATCTATATGTATTCTCCCAATCTAGACTCTCAATATATAAACATGATAGCAATTTGTGAAATAGAATACCAGGACATATATAGTTAATCTGATCTTGTACTATCAAATGGAAAAGTGTATTGCCAAAGCAATCTTAATTTATGTTAAAGCAATTTGTAAATTAATTAAATATTTTCACTTATGCTTTGCAAATAGAAACAATGGTTTCACAAATTGCTTGAAAGCTTCTTGAATTTATTACTATGTAGAATAAATAGCATGTAATATCTCCCAATTAAAGTCTATATTACTCCCCTCCCGTTAACTTTCTTTCTTTCTTTTGGTTTGTTTTCGGGAGATGGATGTCTGCAGTTCTAAGACCCTTGTTGTCATCCCTCCCCCTTTTAGAGGCCTTCATGTCTTGTTGGTTGATCCTGACAGAAAGTCTCTTAGCTACATTGCATCTTTATTGAAGAACAATCATATCAAGGTCATTCCTCATCTTTTTTCTTTTTTTCTTTATATATGTTCATATTTTAAAAGAAAATTATATATGTTCATATTTGTAATGTGTTTTGTTTATATATCTTTTAGTTTTTTCTTAAAAGAAAATTATCTATCTCTCACCAGATTAACATAATTAAGAGTCCTTTTAATTAATGTCCTTTATGATACAATGATACCATGCTTGTAGATGAATAATCGAAAAAGAAAATACTATGTTTATCTTTTAGAAAAGTTATGAATTTGGGCATTTTCTTTCACGAATAGGACATCACACAAGAAAAGTTATGTAGCTCTCTACCATACAATTAAAGATGATATTGTATGAGAATAATTTTTTTTGTCATTAAGAGCTCGCGCGCTTGGTGCAACGTTTTTAAAACACATCTTTTTCCTTAATAAACACGTTTGAGATATTATTTTTTTTAAAAATTATTTTCATAAATTGAGTAGTTGTTAAAAAAAACAGTTTTAAAGAATATATACATACTAATTAATGTACAAATTAATCAGTATCCATTAATCTCTAAAAATGTATCCCTTTTTTGCATTTTTAAAATTAAGATAGAAAGGATTCGGTACAACTGGTTTGACACTCACTTGGCATTAAAGGGAAATCGGAAGAAGTCATATATATATATATATATATATATATATATATATATATATATATATATATATATATATATATAATTTGTGTGAAGCTAATTGGTGACACTTGTATTCAGACGGAGAGAGAGCATGTCTTAGAGGCCTCATTTTGTGCAATTTTTTGAAAATGCGACGTTTTCAAAACGTAACTATTTTTTTATAAACACATTTGAGAAATTATTTTAAACACTATTTTTATAATCATAGTAGTCGTAAAAATAACAGTTTTGCCCTTTTATAAATAATGTATCTTACTTCTAATTAATACATATACCTTCAAATATATAATAATAAAAGTACTTGTTACGTAACACCAAAGTAAATTTAAATTAAAAACATAAAGTACAATTAATTTACAGAATTGTTTTCTCAAAAATATTGCACAAATTATTCAGTCAATATGAAATAAGAGCTATCCAAATTTTGTCAACAAATATAATTTTACTTGGATTGACACGTGTAAGACATGAGATTAGAAATATCTGGTCACAAAACCTTATCTCTTAAATTTGGTGACCTTCTCTTCCCTTTTTCTCTATCACTATCACCTTTAAACCATCATTCTCCATCTCAAGTACAGAGTGTAAGTCCATGCTCATTAGATTGCCATTATTCCATCATCAGATTTGCTACTATAAGATATCGCTATGAAATCTCTAATCTCACCATAGGTTTTTTTTTAATTCTTTTGAATCAATCTCCCAATGAAAATGAGATTTGAGGATTTGTATGATGTGATGGTCTAATCTTCTTCAATTCATTTTCTCACCCTTTTCTTATGGAGAGGGCAGGTTTATCAGAGTATTGAAACCAAATGTTTTCGTTGCAGCGCTTTGTAAAAAGTTACAAATGGTAGCATTTAAAACGCTACTCCATTTTGAAAATAAGGCATATCAACGCTAGATTGAAACAAGCTTATTGCTAAACAAAGGCTTTTGGAGCACATTTGAACCAAAACGTGCATACCAAAACGGCTCTTAGTTTTTCTAAAAATTGTACAAGACTAATATCATATTGTAATTTTTTTTGTATGTGTTTGCACACAAATTTATATACATTTATATATAACTTCGCTTTTTTCATATTGTGTTGTTCGCTCAATTTTTAATGCCTGGAGATGATTATATGTATGAAATAAATGTTCATGTATTTATATTTAATTACTCAAGTTTCTTAACGTTAACGAGCTTGATATTTCAAATTTGTAGAGTAACATAATTTAGTGTTTGTTTGGTGGAGCATTTTGACAAAAACCTGCTAAAAACGCAATCTCTTTAAAAGTGTTTCAGTAGCGTTTTAAAATGCCTTAAAAAAATGTGTGCGTTTATAACTATTTTGTTTATAAAAAATATTTTGAAATAGTTTTCCAAACATGTTTACAAGAAAAAAATTACGTTGAAAATACTACGCTCTAAAATGCTACATTTTAAAAGTCAAGCCAAAACGCCGCACCGCATTTGCAGCGTTATTTACTAAATTAGTTTGTACAATAGAACCAATCATTATATTAATTGTTGAAGTGACAACACCAAACCTTGTTGTAAACCAATTATGTAGATTAATAACCGGGTGGGGCTACTTCCACTATATTTTTTCTTATCCATTACATCATGAGCTATTGTATTAAATAATTACATTTTTGGACATAATTGCCCTTTAATTTCTATACTTGTCATTTGAAGTAAAATACTCCTATATATGTTTTATTTTTAAATTAATTTTTAATTTTCAACAAATAAGATACCTGTTCTTTTTCTATTTTTTTTTTCCAAAATACTTTTTAAGTCTCAACAAACAAGGTATTTTTTTTGTAATAATTATGTTTAATCAATTTTGTTTATAATTCATGTCTCATACTCCATTATCGTAAAAATAGTATTATCAAGACATTTGTCTACCAAAACTATAGAGAATATTAATTGAATATTTATCATCAAAATAAATAATTTAATTTAATAAAAAAATTATTACTCTAGAAAATCAATTTAATAATAGCAATATTCTAAGTATTTTATTGAATATTGGTTTCACTCAACTCAGTAATTAAACTACCAAATCATTTTTATTGGTAGACAAAGGTATTTAAAATTTCACGATACTATTTCACACTATTATTTTACAATTGGACAAAAATATTTTACTATTATATCCTATAAATCTCACTTTTAAAATTTTCTTTTAATAACCAAATTGTACATATTTTCTCAAAGTTTGGTAAACAAATGATGTTCTTAAAATATTAATTTATTGTTTAACCAAGATACTTTAGTCATAAGATTAATTGATCAAGAATTTAATAAAAAGTAAAAATAAAAATATTCTAACTATGCTATTCATTAAAAAATAATGTTAGAAGGTAATGAATTAAAATAGTAACTTTATTAGTAAACTTAATATGAATAAGTAATTATGAGTAGATTTGTCCAAGCATGTCATTAATTAATAGAATAACTAATTATGTAGTGGATAAGTAAAAATGTAGTGGAAATATGCTCTCCCTTAATTATATTGCTCTATCATTTTTTATTTGTATATATATGTAACACAACGAGCCCGAAAGCCCAGCCCGCTTTGCGTATCCCACACACCGGCCACTAAGCACGTAGCACATTGGGTCACTAGGCGGCAGGCTACCACAAATCATGACGTAGCGAAATAATCACACATGAACTCTTTCAACGGGAAATTCCTTAGAGCAAGCCTATGACGGCTTAGGGTTCAAGTACAAAGCAAGAAAGCTCATATTTTTATCAAAACTGCTGAAATAATGTTTAAAAGGGTATTTATATGCTCTAACAAGCCAAACCCTAAAAGGAAAAGAATTAAACAAATAAGATGAAAAGTTCTAAAAACTTCAAAAAACTTCAGCTTCGTAATGTATCTTAGACATCGTTTTTTATGCTAAAAATGAACTGTTCACAGGAAAAACTCATGAGTCTTGTAGATCTCGTCGAGAGCTTCGATTTGATATGCGGCGGGTCCCGTAATTCATCCGGACGCGAAAGTTATGCTCAGTTAAAGTTCTGTCAACCGTTAAATGATTTACTACCGCCTCGACGGAAACTAACGAAAACTCGCGGAAACCAATCCACCGACTCAACTTTCAGAAACTGCCACTGGACCCCCTGAACTTCGAACTCTTCCCAAATGCCTTGCTTAAGTACGTCTCGGCCACTTATTCTACATCAAATCAATACAAAAGTTCATGGATGATGTTAATGCCTAGTAGTATTATGATATAAAGCGCATTTTGCTAAAGGGTGATGTTAGGATTAAGAATTTAATTAATAATCAAAATACTTAACATTAATGAGAACTACACCAATACATTAGAGTAGGGAGTAGGGAGAAGGGAGATTTTGCAATGCATTAATAATGATTTCAAGTATCAAATATTTCAATTATTAAAACTTGTATGTAAATCCTATTAAAAAACATCTCAACTAAAGGTTTAATTTCAGCCCATTGAGGACTGTTCCAAATGCATTAAGAATGATTTCCATTGCAACATATTACTATTAATGAAAGCTTAAGAAATGTTGTACTTACAGCAAAGTCCGTATATATGTGTTTGAATATGATTTGTTTTTTTCTTTGCAGTAACAGCAACGGAACGAGCAATGGTGGCGTTGTCCATGATTCATGAGAAAGAAGGACGACGATATGACCTTATTTTGGCTGACGTTAACATGGAAGAAGTGGATTGCTTTAGGTTTATCAAGGAGATAGCATCACACACTTACCTACTATTGGTAAGATATTGAACTCTAATACAAATCTAGAATGACTCATAAATCAACTCCTTATTTTGGTTGTGTTTTCAACAATCCAAAGCCATTCACGTCATCATGAATGAGAGCTAGTATATATCATTATGCTTGTTTGGATGCTCACTAAGCCCTAAGTCATGGCTGTATGCAGTGATGGCTTCTGGAGAACACATGGACATAGTCGAGAAAGTTATAAACGAATACGCAGTATACTTCCTTAGGAAACCATGTCGAGCCAAGGATGTCTTAAATGTATGGCAACATGCAGTTCCTCGCAAGAGAAGGATCCATATTGAGAAAAAAACCATGATTGAGGACTATTCAATAAAACAAAATTCTAATGAGATATTTAAGCCAGCTGATACCGCTATAAGTGAGACATCAGGTAAGTCTCAACAGATAGTAAAGTTCTCTAAAAATGCAAATTAAATTAGTTTTGGATTTGGATTTGGTAGCTGAAGCCTTTTTTATATTTCATTCTCGTAGAATTATTTTATCAACGAGGGGATGGAGACAAAAATGGGAGAGGAACCAGATCTTTTAATGGAAAACCAATGGAGGAGGAAGAAAAGAAAACAAAGAAAAAGAGATGCATAACTTCGCGTATCACATGGACTCCTGCTCTTCATTTGAGGTTCAAGGAAGCCTTAAATGAACTTGGTCTGAAAAGTACTTACTTCTACTCTCTTAACTAAAACATCAAGTAGATATTAAAATTTATATTTATATTAATAATTTCCAAAACGATATGTTATCTCTTATTTGAATTGATTGCTTGCTTCATGTTTATTGATCCAAAGCTCATCCAAAGGCACTGCAAAGAAAGATGGATGTACCATTCTTGACTCATCGTCACATCGCAAGCCATCTTCAGGTACCTTTTTATGATCTACTAATTAGGTATACTGTTGTTAATGATTTACTCAAATTGTTTTTCTTCATTTTTTGTTTATTTTTAATTTTGAGTCTTTTTTTTTTGTGTTTTCATCGTTACAAAGTTTTTAAACTTATAAATTATGTTGTTGTATGTTTAGTTTTTTTAGTATTTTGTTTTAGCATTGTAGCCCTAAAAGTATTACTTTGCATCTTTATGAAAACCATTACTTTTTTTTCCTTTAAAAATTGTCACTTTTTTGTCTTAAATTGTCACATGTAACCTTAGTTAAATGTATCACTTTTGCTATTAAAAATATCACTTTACATTATAAATTTAAAAACGTTACTTTTGGTCTTAAAAGTGTCACTTTTAGTCATAGAAGTGTCACTTTGCATTATAAATGAAAACCATCACCAAGGCATTAAAAGTGTCATTTTTGGAATTAAAAGTCTCACTTTTAGTCAGAAGTGTCACTTTGCATTATAAATTAAAACCGTCATCGTTGACATTAAAAGTGTCATTTTTAACATTAAAAGTGTCACTTTTTATTATTATTAAAAGTGTTACTTTGCATTTTTAATGAAAATTATCACTTTTTTTCCTTACAAGTGTACTTTTGACCTTAAAAATATCACTTTTTCCCATGAATGTATTACTTTTGACCACAAGTATCATTTTACATTAAAAATAAAGTTAGTCAAGATTTTAAGTTGATTTATGATTAAAATGCAAAGTCGAGCACTTAGGAAACCTAACCAAGTTCGAAAGATGGAGGGTATCGGGACATCATCGGAAGATGGAGGGCACCGAGCAATTAATGAAATATTCAATTAATCTTGGCTCGCTTCTCCCGCTCACCACGTCTTTTGTCCCCGTCGACTGTGGGTTTCAACCCCTTTGCTCAATTTTAGCTCATTTCTTCACTCATTTTGACCCATATTTTATTAGGTAACCGTAGTCTTCTTTGATGGGTTACCCGCTCCAACAATCTCATTTTTATCATTTTGGATTCTAATTTACATTTGGATCCGTAAAACCATTCCATGAGACCCACACATGTATAATTTTTGTCATTGTATAGAAACTTATCCAACATCTTTGTCTTTTGTTGGTTATTTTTGTATCTCTTAAAAAAAACGATGGCTTGGTTATTTTTTTTTCCCAAAAGTATTTGTACCATATGATGATATGAATATTTAATTTATATTTATTAAAACTCTAATACATATATATTTTTTATACAATCAATATAAGTCGATCACTATCCTAAAAAATGAAAATTAGTATAATAAAGTTCTTATATAAAAAAAAAAAAACTATATATGTTTTTGAAAATTGTCTTTACGAGACTTTAAAGCATATTATTCACTAGAATTGATATATATATATATATATATATATATACAATATATTATATATGCATAAGAAGCGTGAGATTGATTATTTTACTTTAATTATTTTATATCAGCTACGTGAGATTGATTATTTTACTTTATTTCCCCACAGACTCGGGATGGTCAAGAAGATTCCTAATCTAATCTAAATTTTTATCTCATATATAAATCTCATCTAAACTTTTTATATTTACTATTTTCGAGATTTTACGGTTTTTACGATTAATATTTTTAGTAATTAATTTCCACATTATATTTTTGTCGGTCCGTTTTGTCCAGTATAATTTAGTATACAAAATTTTAATTAATCCCTGCTGTTCGAGCAAAGAGGCCTGTTTGAAAGTCAATTTTTAAAGAAAATAATATTTTTAGTAGTTTATTTCCACGATACGCTTCATTTATTGATAAATTTTTAAATTGGTGCCGTCTTTCGTATACAAGCTACTAATAATATATATATACACACACATATATGGGACGTGTATATTTTCATATGCATTAAATTAATGAAATTTCATTTATCCCAGTGTCTTTTCTTTCCATTTGGATGCCGTCTTTATGTAGCAAATTATCGGCTTTGATTTGTGGGTCCTTTTAATTTTAACTATAAAAAACTAAATTGAAATTTAATGGATATTTTGAGGAAAATTTGTTTCTTGATCTAATTTTTATGGGGCCAAAATATGTTTAGCTTACATGGATGTATCCACTTTAATCTCATCCTGTACCCTAACTTGCAAAGTATCTCACTTTGATATACAATTTTATGTCCCACTTTGCCCGACATTAATAATAGCAAAGGAAAATGACATGTATATATGATATGAGGATTATTTTGGTCATAATTTTATCATTTAGTTAACCATTGTATATTTTAGATATGTTTTTAATAAAAAATAATGAATAATTGTTTCAATAATCCAAAATAATTAAAATTTGTCTCATATTTATTTTTAAAGTTGAAAAAATACATTCTTGTCAAAAATAAAATGTATTTATTTAATTTCTTTCTATCCCTCTCTCTTCTTCAACGTCATCATTTATAGACTCACCACTATTAACATCACTACCCCAGATCACCACTTCTATCACCTTAAATTTCACCATTAACCCAAAAATCAAAATTTGATTTTCTTTTATTAATTTATACTCCCTCGCTTTTTAAAATATTAACCCTTTGACCCGACACATCGTTTGAGAAAAGATAATTGATCAGTATTACAAATATTGGTGAAATGTGTGGTTTCCTTTAATGCCCTTGAACATGTGGCCATAATTAAAATAGTAGAAAAGTAAGAGTGTAGAAAATATTTTCCTAAAAGGAAATTTTTTTGAAAATGAGCATTATTTTAGAATTGACGAAAAATGAAAGGAGAACAATAATTTTAAACGGAATGCGTATTTCTTATTCATAACTCCTTTCTAATGTACTTAGGTCATATGCAAAAGAGTAATGCTAGAGCCACTTAATGAGCACTTAAATTTGCGCACCAAATGATGTGGTTTCCAATGTGTCATATTATTTGGCATTTTACGGCTCCACATAAGTAAAAAGTTATGTTAACAATATGACACATAAGATATCACATCATTTGACATCAAAATTGAGTCCTATTAAAGCCGTCCTAACATTACCCTATGCAAAACCTTTCAAATGTACTTAGGCCATATGCAAAACCCATCATTTGTAGATTCGGCCCGCTACCAACTCACCTTAAATTTCATTATTTATTCAATTTTTGAATCTTAAAATTTGAAGCTTTAAATCCAAACCCAAATGAATGTTTGAAAAAGTTATAGATTTTGAGATCTAACAATATCGTATTTCTCTCAAACCATCACTATATCCCTATAATTGTTATGCGCTCTCCGCCACCACCATCATCCATGAAATCGCCGCCACCCCCATCACCACCACTCAATAAATGCATTCACCTCGCCTTGCTCAAATGGAGAAATTAAATACCTTTAGCTTGCTCACCGTATTTTTTCTTCGAACGCTTCTTAGTCAATTTCCTCTCCATTGTCGATTCACTTAGAAAGGGAGAAACCGACGCTTGGATTGAACTATTTGAAAGGATACCAAGCAGTGTGATGATAGTTTTTGAATCAAGAGTTGTAGTAGAAAAAATAAAGTTAATAGTCATGGGAAGGGAATTGAGAGATTGTATCATCTAACTACCTCGAGTCCTGTGGAAATGAGTAACCAAGTGAAGACCAAAGAGAGGTTAGGGGTTTGAAACTTATTTATTGAAATGGGTAAAATATTCAGATAAATTTAGGTTTGAAACCCAATTATTTGTGATTGGTATGGCGTGGTTTTGATAGTGGTGGTGGAACAAACTAGAGTGGAAGAGAAGAAAAATATTTGTAGTTAAATAATATTATAAAAATATAATTTTATAATAATATAATAACTAAAATAGGTCAAAGTGTGAATTAGCCCCAAATATCACTTTGCACCCAAATCCAAATGATAAAAATAGCCCTCATGTGATATGCGCTTGTCAAATTTTGTTTCTAACACCCATGAGGCCAAGGGGCTAAGTGAGACAAATGGTAACATGTATGAAATCAAAATGGGACACTTGGGAGGTTGGGGTGCAAAGTGAGATTCAATGGATACATCGGGTGTTAATCACATTCTAGTTTTTATGGTTGAACGACATCTTCTACCTTGGCAAGTAATTAATATTATAGAATTTTTTCATTTCCCAAGGAAGATTGAGAAAAAAATCATTATTAATTTCTTCATATATGTCAGTTTTATATGATTGTTTAAGACATTTCTCGTGCATTAAAAGATTTTGAGTTATTTTGTACGATGTCAATCATAAACTAACTTATGATTAAAATGTTAATTCTCATTGTTGTTAGAGATTTTACTTGTATCGTTTTAAAATTTGTGGCTCAGAGTGTTAGGAAGAGGAAATAATGGTTTGATTGGGGGAATTTAAATGCTTGATTTCAATTGACATACATATAAGAGTTAATTAATGTATAGTAAAAAGGCGTTACTTATTAAATTTAATTGTAAATTTTTTGGGATAATTGATTTCGTAATTCAAAAAAAATGTGTAGATATATTCATAGTAATGGTTAACTTGAAGATAATATTGATAATTTTTTTTTGTATTTATTGTTAAAATATTATATTTCCATATTACAAAATAAAATTTACAATGACATCATATTTACATTAATATTATTACATACATAAGATTGTCTATACATTTCTAATTCTAGGAAGGTCTATCTGAAATTTCCGTAACATAAGTATAGTGAAAATCCTAAAAAAGTTACGTAGTTAACTATATAGGGATTTCTTAGTAAAATTTATAACTTAGACACCAATACGATATACTTTAAAGTTGTAAGTAGTAGTCTGAAAATTAAAAAAAAATGCAAATTGTATATTTTAGCTTTTGTCTCCACAGCAAAACATATAGATTCATCAACTGGGTTCTCAATTTTTTTCATCTTCTTGAATTTATAGCACCTTTTCATTTTCTTAACTCATTTCTTTTAATTTGTTTACTGGTAATTACTAAACACGCTATTGATTTGCTCAATATCTCGATACATACCAACAAATTTATTTTTATATGTACAAATTTTCGTATAAATCTAATAATGTCTATCCAAACATATTTTAAAAAGTAAACCCATATTACTGGTTAGATTCAAATAAAGTTTTAGTCCCTCATCTTAGTAAGGGTATTTTCGTCTCATTAAAAAATATTGGACAATATTTGTAATGGTAATGACAGGAGGGGGGAATCTGAAAAAAAAAATTGAAATTTGAAACGAAATAAATAGAATTAAAAAAAGTAGGATCTGACTTAAAGTTAAGTACAAATAGAGAGACCAAATTACTATTTAATTCTTCATGGAATTGATTAGTCTATGACAAATTTACTTGTTTGACATTAATTAATGGTGAGTGGTTTATTAAATTTAGGTTATTTTTGTCCAAACATTATTTTTATCATGATAAATTTACTTGTTTTGTCCTTAAATAAATAGTTGATGATTTATTAGGAGAAGGGTTAATTTTATCTATACGATAATTTGTAAGGACAACTCACGCTTTTATTTTACACATCAATTTCTAGTACTTATTCTTGTGATTCAAGTTGAGTAGAGTTATTACCTATTCTTGCTCTTTGCAAGATCCATATAAAGTGTAATATAATTTTAATAAAAACAGTGATATAAAGAAATATAATGCTATAAATAAGCAAAAATATACTATCGGTCATGCACAATGTTAATAGAGATGTGTACATAAATCATTGTTTCCTTTCCATTTGTGTGTGTGTGTGTGTGTGTGGAGATTTTCCTGTTTCCTTGATAATGGTGGTTCAGAATAAAGTAGTTTTCATTTAGTTTTTCTTCATAAAATTGGTGCAAAAGTGAGGAATTTGACTTTTGTCCTTCAGAAATACAGAGCTCGAATCAAGTACCAGTGTGATAACTCTACGTCTGCTCGATCCTTGATGGCCAAATCAATCTTTGATGGCTCCAGGGGACATGGATCTACCTCAACCACAAGAATGCCATCCAGCCAAGTTTAGCCCAGCAGTTGCAGTGACAATGCCTTGCTTAAATTCTCGTGATGGAGCTTATTCAACCCTCGGAACACTTAAAGTCGCAGAAAAGGTCCCCACAAAATACATTCCTACAACCAATAATCATGATCAAGTTCGGGGACTGATCAATGGAAAGGAAAACTGCCTCTGCATTCTGACTTTCAGAATTGGCTAAATTCTACTACAAATTTTGGTATGCTTGATGGATTGGAAAATTCTGACCAATTTTAATGGCATTTCCGGGGCAGAGGGAAGAAATAAACTTTACAAGAGACTTCCGTGATGGTGCTAGCAAAGAGATGGAAGCTATGAAAGTAGCAATGGGCTCGTCGAATAGGGAACGAGAAAGTTTGCCAGATATTGATATGATAATGACGATTCTTGAAGGTGAAGACTTTGAAAACTTTGGCGACCTAAAGGGAGATGACATTGACAGGTTTTCGCAATGGCTTTGGGCACCTTCAGATTTCGATTAGGGACTAGGGAGGCATGTTTGTTTTGGAGTTTAGAAGTGACTCGTTCTAAACATGCTTGAATAAGGTTGTAATAAAATTTGTTGAATAAGGTTGTGCCTAGAAGCAATAATGGGGCATCACTAATTTTGGATTTAGAACTCAAATAAACTCCTTCAACTAAACATGTAATATAAATTGGTGAATAAGGTTAGGTTTAACCCAATTGTTTGGTTGCGCTAATGTTATTCAAAGTTAGTGTCGTAAACTACAAAACATTCTTTTTGCAAGGATGGAAAAATATCCCATTTTGAAATATTTTTATAGACGTTGCTTTGTGTGTGTTTCTTCTTTTTTCTTCCATCCTACCCATATAGAAGGTCACGTTTGACCAAATGACAAAAACTTGGGTAAAATAATTTTACGGATATTTTTTAGTAAGACAGATTCTCTTTACCCGACCCACCGTGTGTTGGTAGGCTAAGCTGTGAGAGAGTAGAACTCTTTCTTACGAATTAAAATACGTAAGACGGTCTTACATGAGACGTACTCTGACCAAATTTATATATTAGTTTTGTTATTAGGGTGAAATTCTGCCCGGTAGTTTTTTCCAAATTTATAACCCCTCAAATCCCTTTTTTTTTCTTCGAAATATTGTTCCTAAAATGATCAAATCGTCTCATTCCATAGCTCTAACCAACAATTTGGAATTTGAAAATTATGATTGTTACAACAACGAAACATGGATCGACTTGTGCTGGGTTGAAAAATTTTTCAGAAGGAACGAAAGCGGAGGAGGAAGAAAAAGGCGGAGGAGATGCATTATAAGTCATTGCATCACGATGCATCAATTTCGATCCCCATGCATCAATTTGGAGTCCTGATGCATCATTATGATTTTGATACTTAGTCGTGTGCATTGCGATGCACAAGTTGAAGCAATGCTATACATTGAGTAAGTGATCCGTAACGCACCTTCGGTTCATTAAGGGTATAGTAGTCTTTTCTGACACCAAAAGTATATTTTTTTCTAATTAAAAATATAAAATATTGTAGTGGTTAACTTTAGGATTAATTACGGGTCGTTCCTATTTTCTGAAATTGTAATCGCTCCACTAGCATTTTTTTTTCCCAACCGCATAAGTCTATATTTATAATTTTTTTTCTAATATTGCCGTCTTTTTGAAAGACCCGTCTCAAAGACTTTTCCTCCATGGATTGCGCGATGCTCCTTCTTCTTATCTCTAGAATAGCAACCTCCCGGACGACGAGAATACCAGTTACAACAGTGGCTATGTGAATGACAAGAGATGCAAAGAAGTGGAAGTTCTTACCGAGAGAGGTGAGCCAACTTACTAGGAATTACACACTATAATCCACCTTTTCGTAAAAAAAATGTATAGCTACTCGAGTAATAGCGCTATAAGCATCACGATAGAGCGGTCTTGGACATAATCGAGTAAGGATCCGGCCCAGCCCCTATCGCTCATATACTTACTAAGAAGTCCTTTGGGAAGGACTGGGTGAACCTACTTGAGAAACCCTATGTGTGGGTAATTTCTCATATCATACGGTAAAAAAGATGAGGCTTTAAATTCAAGAAACGAAGCGAGGAAGGGTATCAGACTAACAATTCAGAATTCAAAAGCGTTCCTTCTCCTCTTCTTCGATGCCCAATGTGTTTGAGCGATGCCCAAATTTGGGCAGTAGCTTTCGCATTGCGATGCCCAAATTTGGGTAATGACTTTTGCACTGCGATGCCCAATGTTTTCATTACGATGCCCAAATTTAGGCAGTGACTTTTTTCCCGCACCTTTCCTTCATTAAGAGTATTTTCGTCATTTTTCCTCTAAAAATGTACTTTAGCGGTTAAAAACAAATATATAAGACTTTTCTGATTATAATATCATCACAAGAGACCAACCTGGTTATCACCCTTGTTATTACTCCATCCGACCCATAGAATAGAAGGTCACGTTTGACCAAAGAATAGTCAACATGACTACAAATTTTTTTTAGATAAGATTCCTCTTTTTTTAAATAATTCGGATGGTTGATATTTCTCTTTGCAAATCATAATCGATTGAGCTCATTCAAAATCCGTTTCCCTTTTTAATGTTGCTCCTAGATCGAAGAAAATCTAAGCATTTTCACCCTTCATCTTTATTATAGTCATCGATCCCTATAAGATATGATTTCTAAAACATATCCTCTTTTGATGCATACAATCTCCTAATCTGGAATTGTTTAATTATAGATCTACATAGACATTTCTATTCCAAATCACCTCATTCAAGGCTTTACATATCTGCTTTTCTTCAAGGTTAATATACATAATCTAATAATCGCTACCCCTTAACTTTAAATTCTTCATTTAACAAGTTCTAAAAATAGCCTAAGTAAGGGCGATGAATGTTTAGATTAAAAAATGCCGTCATATTATTTGCTCGTTGATACGTCAACAAGAAACCAGAGACAATTATCATGTGAAAATGATGATCTAAAATTCATAAATTAGAAACTCATAGATTTAACATTGAACAAGTTTGAATGAGAAAGATATACACACACACACACACACAC
The DNA here is from genome assembly GCA_013146195.2 of Codonopsis lanceolata. Lineage (NCBI taxonomy): Eukaryota > Viridiplantae > Streptophyta > Magnoliopsida > Asterales > Campanulaceae > Codonopsis > Codonopsis lanceolata. The sequence goes on from CM028384.1 coordinate 90,443,873, forward strand.
TTCTATCAAGAAACAATTCTAGAAAGTATGGGGTGTGAAATAATGAAATTAATTTTCTTTACTTTTGATATATTCATATCTTTTTCAAATGCAATTTTGAAAAGTATAAAAAAAATATAGGTCAAAATTGCATTTCATAAAATATTCAATTTGACCAAAAAGAAGTCAAATAGAACAATAATTTAAAAACGTGGTTGACTGGTAGTATACTACTTGTACCGAGTAAGATGCTTTGAGAGACCTTGGCAGTATTGGAAATCACATCATTCACATGGCATTAGTCTTAATTTCCTTCCACTCCAAAATAAGAAACAAAATTTTATTTTCTTTTACTAATTTAAAGCAATATTCCTCAAAAGATTTTCTTTCTTATAGCCCAACCAATTTAATGTATGAATTAAGCCACAAGTGTTGTACTAATGCAAGAGAAGTGGTACATTTGTATGATACTAATAAATATTGCTTAATATAATTTCGTATCAATGATAATATTATTTAAAGATCTCATTTATATAAGCATACAATGAAAGAAAATCAATGCTTTAATATTGTAGTAGTTTCTAATGCTAACTAGATCTTCTAGTGTAAAAGAAGGCAATTACATGAATATCACCACTTAAGAGTGTGTGTGTGACACTATATTATATATATGTAGCAATTAAAAGACTGTCTCTCTCTCTATTCAGATTGTTATCCTTGAGCATTTTTTAAGCTCAGATGGCCAAACCTCTTACTTTGTAACTCTTATTCATCGTCGTAGATGCTGCAGCACTAGACTCGGACCTATGGATCACGTTCACGTGTGTTCGAGGACTAATTTTGCAAAGGCAACTGTCATTCCTACACCCTTTAGAGGCCTTCGTGTTCTACTTGTTGATCATGATATAACGACTCTATTAAGCATAGCGTTAGTGCTCCAAAAACACGACTATAAAGGTATCATCGATTTTTCAACAACTTTGATTACGCCTTTTTCGTTTACACTGCTGTTTGCATTCTGTAAAATCACTAAAGTTATGTGTAGAGTTTAGGCATAAAGCTCACCTTTTATTTTTAAGCATTGCACCTTGTGTAGTCAGATACACAGTTTTGCTCTAAACTTACACAAGCTCTGATTAAACAGAGAAAAAATAAAATAAAAAAAAATTCCAAGCCCCTCTTCCATCTCCTTTTTTTTTTTTTTTCCTGTTTTTATTTGTCATCACTCATCACATGTTAACTACGTCCAAAATTCATTTGGTCAGCCTGAATTCTTTTCAAGAAAAAACATGCTGTTAATTTGTGGAAATTTTTTAATTACTATCTCTGAATCTGCTTAATAACCGGAAGCTTACATGTTTTACTGTTTGTTCTTCCAGTTACAACCACTGAACTAGCAACCACTGCGCTAGCTATGCTTCACAAAGGCAGTGACCAATTCGACCTCGTCATGGCTGATGTGAACATGACAGAAATGGACGTGTTTGCCTTTCTCAAGATCATACAATTTCTCAGGGACATTCCGATCATTTGTAAGCTTTTACTATCCTACATACCCCACCACTGCTTCTTTTATTCTTACTTACCATGTAGGTAATTTTCCTGTGATTATAAGGGTGAGCCTTCCCGTAGTGGGATAGCTTGCTCCTATGCGACCTAGAGATCACTGGTTTGTTACTACTGGGGAAACCTTGTGCACTAGCTGGGGTAGTACCTCATTTCCGATGATTTTGTTGATGCAATTGTGTTTAGTAGGGTACACCTCAGTACTAGTGGACATTTGACGTTTTTCTTTTACTATTTGTAGGGGTGACCTCGCCTTTTGGGGTGTTACTATGTCTGTCGCCATGTCCACGTTGATCCCATTTTAGTATTTACAGTTCAAAGTGTTTATTATCCTCTTTATTTTATATGTTTAAATCCTATCTCATTAGTGTTTTCTTTTGCATTCGGTTAAATACCATTTAGTGATGTCATCTAGAGAAGATAAGAATACGGCAAGGAGAGCCAAGGCAGAAGGGGTGTGCTTCTTTTTCCAGAAACCAATTTCTACAGAGAAGCTAAAAAACGTATGGCAACATGTGAACCGGAAGCGAAGGTGCCTCAGAGTAGAAGCAGAAAACCAGGATACTGAGGGAAAATCCAGTATGGAAAATGATTCTGAAGTTGGGATAGTTGGGGACGGAAACATTAAACCTATTCCTAAGAATGTAGGAGCAAAAAATAAGCAAATTGAGAGTGATCAAGTTGGAATAGTAAATGTCGAATGTGTAGCAGAGTCAAGTGAACAAGTTAGAGAATCAATGAGAAAAAGGAAGGGTAAGACAAGTGAAGGAAAAGGAAAATGTGAAACAAAGGGTACTTCATCTACTGAGCGGAAGAGGTGGGAAAAGGATAGTGAAAGGAAAAGGGATAATATAGATGACAAAAACGTTGGAAGCTCGGGGAAGAAATGGCGTATGAGATGGACTCCAGAACTTCATCGCAAGTTCAAAGATGTTATCAATATACTCGGCGAAAAAGGTATGCTATCTTCTTTTCGTTGATTTCTTAAGGGAAAATTAGCGAAGAAAATTAAACAGAGATGTGCATTGTTTTGTCCTTCCTTTCTCTCTTCCCCCAATCTAGTTTTTCTTCGTTTGTTCTTCCTTTATCTCATTTCTGATGATGTTGAAACAAGAAAACTTTGGTCCCTAGATTTACCCATTCCAAATCAACTAATTATCAAACCATAAAACAAATTGAAGTAGAACCAACTAAGATATCAATAACATTTGTTATGTATTATTTCCTACAATAAGAAAAGGAATTCATTGCCTTAGAATATTTAGACCGGTATTTACATTTCACCTTCATCTTATGTGGCGTTTCTTCGAGTAAAATGCTGACTTTTTGTTGTAAATTAATTTCTTGTTTGCTCTGTGGAAGCATGCCCAAAAAGGGTACAAGAGATGATGAACGTGCCTGGTATGACTCCTCGCCATGTTGCCAGCCATCTCCAGGTTCAAGTTTACTACTATGTTCATTCAATGCAAAAGAACAAGTTCTAGCGAAACATTTTGCCAAAGAAATATTCAATTTGTCGCAGCACAATGTTTGCTGAAGTTCTAGCTATATTTTATATAATGAACATATGCTCCTTTCTTATGTCTTGCAGAAATATAGAGTTCAATTAAGACTCGCTCGTGAAGCTCTAGAAAGCCTCAGTAATAATGAAGGAAATGGAAATGATTTCCTCCAACCACAAAAGCAACACGAGACGATGAATGTTCCAGGGCTAGAGATTCATAACCAAGAAAACAACAATGCATCACGAGTACCAAATCCTATCTTTGGTTCTTTACTTCATAATCCACCCTCTTCAGGGCTTCATGATCAACTAGTGAAACTACCTCACAGAGATGCAGAGCATCAAGTTTATACTGGTTTATCAAACATAAGCGATATTGACTTCTATATAAAGTTTCTTGGCGATCCTCTAACTGGAAACAGTTCAATCCAATTCTGAGTTGGTACGTCCCTCAATCAGATTAATAGCATTCTAATTACATCTGAAGGCCTAAGTTTGAAACTACAGTTCCAATTTTCTTTTCTTAAAAATTGATTATCTGACAGGTTCTAGAAATAATTGGTTGTCAGGTCGAGCAGCCAAGTTTTGAAGTTTTAAATTCAGAATCCTCCTTGCTTGAAGAAGAAGAAGAAAAGAAGAAGCATATGCATTCAAACAAATCTGAACTAATGTTCTTCAGCTACAAATTTGTTGTTTTAGCAATTTTCTCATGTTTTAATAGACCCGAAGATTTTGTAATGAGAATTCATATTTATGAATTATGAATACTGACTGTGGAAGATTTTGATTAGACTACGGCCCCTCGTTTATTTTCTGATTCAGGTGTTCCACGTTAAAAATAATTGTCTTGTTTGTGATGGTTTGTTGTTGAATTTGCTGGTGTTATTATTTGTTCTTATAAGTTATCTTGTTGGATTTCTGTTTAATTTGCTGTTTTGGGAGATATTTTGGTGGTTGTTCAGAGCAATTTTTGCCAACAATATATCAATGGAGGAAATTGGAAAGTAATGAGAGTCGATTGATTACTCTGGTAAACTCGCTCCAGACGTTTTAGTCACCCTCTACAATAAAGGTTGATTTGCAAAAGTTACAATATAGTGACACTAATACCTTTCACCAAAGCAATGTACAATTGTGAAAGCAATGAATATAGCCAGTAACCGAATGCAGAACAACTAACCACCCTTTTCGAATTGATGGTGAACAATTGTTACTTGTAAACAAGATGTGGCATTGCAACTGAATTTTTCGTTAGTTCATTCATTCTTGCCTTAAGAAACATTCAACCAATTCAGAACAATTTCTTTGGTGTTCAAAACCTGCAGGCTAAATTCAGAATATGGATTGATGTGCATCTCTAACATATGTGTTCATTGTAATCCTAAGAGATGTCGAATCCTCAAATCTTTTGATTATTAGTTGAATGAAAACAACACGATTTATGGTATTTGTGTATGTACAATTGTTTCAGCTATTTATGTTGGTTATGGGGCCTTTAAACCAGTGACGAGCACTCACGATCCAGTATGACAGAATAATAACAAACAGACCACCGACAGCAACAGGAGTATAATTGAGAGTCTGGTCTGTGATTGGGTAGGCTACAGGCAGAGAAAAGAGCACAGAGATTGTTACCACCCAAAGAACAGCAATCCATCCCACAAGGACCCCGAAGCGCCCCAAGTTAAAAGGTCCTGGAGTGAAAGATTTTCGAGCCAAAGTCACCCTAAAGAATATGGGAAAGGCATATGCTATGTAGAGTCCAATGGTTGCTATTGATACCATGGCTTGAAATGCCACTATGCTCCCAAGAGACTGCAAATTTACATCAAAGAAGAAAAGATACGAAATCAGCAGCTGAATGGGGAAAGGAAACGGAAGGAATCGAAAGAAGTAGATAATTGCAGAAATTTTCATACAGTAAGGGCCATGCAGAATGCGATAAAAGCAGATAGCCAAACTGCATTTATGGGAACCTCCTGCCTGTTTACTTTATGCCACAACGAAGACAATGGCATCGCTCCATCTCTTGAAAATGCATAAGCCATCCTGCCAAAAACAGATTCATCATACATGGCTACCATTTTAATGAAATTCATAATATAATGAGAAAAGAAGCTGTTTTGCACAAACCAATCATGCTTAATTACCTGGAGTTGCTTGTAATTGAGCTCATGCCACAGAAAAATATGGCAACGCCAACCACAACCAAGCAAAGAATACCGCCAGTACCACTCCCGTATCGGTTCTTGAATGCTTGGTAAAATATCTCGGCGATGGCATAACCACCAGCATCGTTATCCGTGTCCAATAGATGTGGGATATCGGTAACTGCAAAGGTGATACCAAGTAGGTAACCCCATCCAACAATAATAGATATGCCAATAGAACTGATGATTCCTTTTGGCCCATTTATATCCGCGCTCCTGGTTTCCTCTGACTGGAAACAGAAGTTTAAGGGGAGACATGATAATGGTTTCATTATAAGTATTACAACAGGGAAACAGAGAAACTCCAAAGAGAAAAGAAAACCTTATTAAACAGTATGTTTATTCCGAGATTTAATCTGGTTGCTATTTGTGAAAAGTATGACTGTCGACCATTTTCCACTCAGTAAAGCGTATACAAACTATGCTGAAAAGTATTAATTAGGTTCTTTGATAAATCAAAGTGCACGCAGCTTCAGTTTATTATGTGATACTTCAGAATAACCTCTCATTTGTATGGGAAAAAAGGAGGTAAAATTACATTCGCAGGCGCCAAACCCTACTATACATCCCTACTGAACAAGAGAATTCTAAAAGCAAGGTTCGTAGCGAGTCCTCGATCAGGTACATTTGGATTCTTGGTCCAAAAAGACTTTCTTTCTGACTCTCGTGAAGAACGCAATGAACTTGTCTTCCAAGCCTAAGACATAGCACTACGAACTTTTCAACCGAGTCATAGAGAAATTCAACAATTTCAAATGGGCTAACGAGAACAAATGCTTCTTATTATGGCTACTGCCCGGAAGCAAGACGATAATCTTTTATGGTCTACTTGATGAAATCACTTCTATGAATGAGAGTCCTGGACCTTTTATAAATACCGCGCATGAAGAAGATCAAGCAAATGAAACCATCCGAACAGGGCCGTTCCTAGCATTCAAGAAAGGGCTCTTATTTAATAACCAAAATTAATATTTAAAAAAAATAGCGGGTTGCTCCACTTTTTGAAACTTTTAATCGCTGAAGTACACCATTTTTGTTTTCAACCGGAAAAAGTCACTTTTAGTGGCAAAATGACTACGATACCATTAATGAATTGTAGGCGCGCTATGAAGGTTATTATTTTTGCACCGCAATTCATCAATTTTATCTCATTATTTTTTGTACCGCGGTTCAATAGTGTAACTGCTAGTCTATTTTTAAACCGCGATTCATCAATTTTTATTGAATTAATTTTGCACCGCGGTTCAATAGTGTAACTACTAGTCTATTTTTGTACCATGATTCATCAATTTTAGTGCATTAATTTTTGCACCGCGGTTCAATAATGTAATTGCTAATCTATTTTTGAGCCGCAATTCATCAATTTTAATGCATTAATATTTTCCCCTAATATTTATACATAAGTGACCCAAGTCATAACATACTCAAGAAATATTAAGGCTATAACTATAACTAATTGGGCCGTTTGAGAATTGTCGAATTGGAATGTATGAAATGAGTTAGAGCTGTGTCTTAAGTTTGAGAATTGCTGAATTGGGTTGTTTTCTTTGGATTTTGGGTCTCTTCAGTTAGTTGCATAAAAAAAAAAAGCACTAATTCAATATCATACTATTACTAATACGCACAAAATTTTAGGCCCCTAATTAGCTTGGACCCTGGGCTGATGCCCAACCTGCCCTTGCCCAGGGCCGGCCTTGCAACCGAAGTGGACTAAAGTAAGAAAGACTAAGCGTAAACCGCTTTAGGAGAGAGTTATTACTAAACTATATCTCATTCACACCTTGACAATGGCTTGAGCCTACGCTCACGAACGAACTAAGTCGGATCTCTTCTCCTTTCAAACGGGGACTCTTTGCCTGGAACGGAGGGAGTAATTCGTTTCTAGAAGAGCAAAACTAGATTTGGGATCCAAGTATTCATTTTTTAATTCAGTACTTGGACAATGCAATTGTATCCCTTCAGATGATTCTTCATAGCTACTAAAAGAAATCTACTACCATTGTATTCATGAGAAGTCAAACATATTATAGTCACTTTTCTAGAGAAAGTGCCTTACAAAAAGTAGGAGAAGAGAGTTAGAATACAAAGAAGACTCACCATATGGGCAGATGCATCGTATCCTGTTAGCGTATACTGGCTCATAAGAAGCCCTAGAAGAAATATGTACGGTTTACTGTCGATTCCTACTCCATTATCAGTGTTGAAGTGAGTGAAAACAAACTTGGCGTCAGCCTTTTCCGGAGAAACCAAGGGGATGAGAATCATAAGAAGGAAGACACCTAAAGATGCAAAATTGGAAACAGTTATTAAAATTAATCTAGAATCACGAAGAGCAAAAGGGGTGGTAAAAAATGTGTCATACCAATAAGATTCCAGGCTGCAGCAAGTTGGCCAAAGAAGGATAACAAGGAGATGGGAAGGCTGTTTAAGATAGCATGTACGAGAAGAATGCCGCCATGAATAGCAATAACTACATACTTAGAGGCATCATAACCCCCTCCATTCTTTCCACCAGTGGCTAAGAGAATGATTACTTGAATCAACTGAGCTAGGGAATAATTGACACTCGTTGTTACAGCCCACTGCACAGCAAAGTTTCTATATTTAGTTATACCACCAAAGGAATCAGGTCATGGTGATCAAATTATTAAGTACCTGACCAACAATGTTGAACCTGTAATCAAAGAAAACAAAAGGAAAATAAATGAATAGTCATTAAACACACACACACACACACACACACACACAAATCTACATTTTACCAAAGATGATGAAACTCAAAAATTGCAGGGAATGAAAGTGACCAAGTCTACAACTTTCAAAAACCAACAAAAAATGTCATTGTTTGGATTCACCTTGCAAAGTAGTATATCTCTAGGCAATTTATTTCATAATACAGAACGGGATTTCTAAATTATTTGAAAAAAGAAATAAATTACCAGCCAGTAATCCAGGAGGCAAAAGGAGCCCAATTTGGACCAGCAAGCTTGGCACTCCAATAATAAAGCCCACCAGAAGTTGGGTAAGATGAACAAATCTCAGCCATAGACAAGCCCACTACCATTGTGAAAACACCCGCTATTATCCATCCATACACTAACACAACTGGTCCCCCAAAATTAAGCCCAGTATTGTACAGCGTGGTTATCCCCGTCAACACCGATATAATTGAAAATGAAAATGCAAAATTCGACAGCACCCTGCAAAATTCCAAAAATAACCCAACACAACACCCGAATAGGCAATAGCTCAAATATCCAAACTCAAGAAAGATGATAGTGGGGGGGTGAAATGGGAAAAAAAAGAGGATTACGAGAGATCACGCTTGAGTTCTTGTTTGTAGCCGAGTTCTTGAAGACGGGCATGGCCGGTGTCCAAGGACCCATTATTGTTGGATTGAAAATGAGAAGGGAGCGCCATTATTTCACCACCACCGCCCTGACCCATTTATCGGAACGGAGAGAAAGAAACGGGAAGGGGGCCGTGGGGGGAGAGAGAAAAGTGATTGTTCTTTACTTGTTTGTTTTAAACAAGAAATCGACAGCCTTTTCTCTCTTTCTCTTTGGTTCGTAGGAAGTGCGTTTGGTGCTGGATCTGTGATAACGTTTGTAATCAGGAATCTCTCACAACAAGAGAGTTTGGTTGGATTGGAATCTTTAAAAAATGTCAACTCCCTCATACGAGAATCACCAGATACTCATATAATATTAGTGTGTGCTGTGTGTGTGAAATCTCATGAGATCACTGTTTGATAAGTTGCATACTTGCCTCGGAGAATGAGCAAAGGTTGTGAATGGATTGGTCAAGGAGAGAAAGTTGACTAGAGAAAAAAGAGGTCTGATTTGGACGTGTTTTTTTTTTGTCTCTTCCAATCAGAATTTTTTATTACTCCTATATTGCTTTCCAATTTCGGCATAATGCTTTCAAAATTAATCCTCCCACCTTTCGTCGCATCAAAGAAGGACCACTTATTAATTATTATTGTTTTATTTGACCTTTGCATGGATTAAAAAAAGGATAAAATATATTTTTGGTCCCTAAACTATCCCAAAACTATGCGTTTGGTCCCTGCATTTTTTTCGAAATGTATTTGGTCCTTAATATAGGGTTTTGTTAAGAGATTAACCCCTGATGGGGTTACCGTCACTTTTGCCGTTAGATTTTTTTTGAAAACCCAAATATACCCTTACGTTTTAGCACGCTGGGCGTATACAAACCAGAGACTGTCTTCCATTTTCTTCATTTCATCCATTCTATCATCTCACAACACTCCTCTCCTCACTACACTATCTAAGCCCTAAATTCAGATAAATTTCGCCTAGGGTTGAGTTCTTTCGATATTAATTGTTTGTTTAGTTTCGATTTTAAACGTTCTTCCCTTTCGTCTACAAGTTTAGCTCAATCGATCTCTGTAACTAGAAAGGGGATCATGACCTCGGCATCCACATCTACAGGCCAATCACGGGCTAGAGCTGCCAATTCTGTTCCGTGGTGTGATTGCAAAATTCCAGCCCCATTGAAAATTTCACGAACTGATAGTAATCCCGGAAAGCTCTTCTATGGTTGTGCAAATTACAGTGTATGTTCTCAATTTATCACCAATTTTATGCAAAAATGAATCAATAAATAGTTTCTATGTGATTATGATCATTTTGTTTTTGTATTTTTATTGCAGAAAACATGCAAAGGTTGTGGCTTTTTTGAATGGGCAAATGATACAAGTATAATGTGTGAAAATTGCACTGAAATGAAAGAGAAGTGGGCAAAAGCTGAAATGCAATTGCTTAAGCTAAAAGAGAGGAAAATAACACTTAAAAAGGAAGTGAAGAGGCTTGATGTAGAATTGGTAAAGAAAGACATGGAAATTGGCATGTTGAAGTCTCAAGTGATAAGTAGTTGGAATGTGAGGAAGTGGGTTATTGTAATTTTTTTTTGTTTGATTGTATATCACATTTTTGGCTCAAATCATAGTGGTATGTTTATGTTGCCTATAAAGAGGTAAACTTTGATCAAACCATAGTGGTATGTGTATGGTGGTATGGTATCAGTTGTAAATGTTCTGTTATATTTTGGTTGATGAATTTGAGCAATTGGGGTTGAGGTGTAAAATATGTTTTGTTGATGATTTTTTTGCAATTGGTTTGTTAGTAACACAATGGTAAGAGGTTTGCAATTGGTGGTTGGTTGTTGATGAATTGGTTTGCAATTGGTTTGATAGTAACACAATGGTAAGAGGTTTGCAATTGGTGGTTGGTTGTTGATGATTTTTTGCAATTGGTTTGTTAGTAACACAATGGTAAGAGGTTTGCAATTGGTGGTTGGTTGTTGATGAATTGGTTTGCAATTGGTTTGATAGTAACACAATGGTAAGAGGTTTGCAATTGGTGGTTGGTTGTTGATGATTTTTTTGCAATTGGTTTGTTAGTAACACAATGGTAAGAGGTTTGCAATTGGTGGTTGGTTGTTGATGAATTGGTTTGCAATTGGTTTGTTAGTAACACAATGGTAAGAGGTTTGCAATTGGTGGTTGGTTGTTGATGATTTTTTTGCAATTGGTTTGTTAGTAACACAATGGTAAGAGGTTTGCAATTGGTGGTTGGTTGTTGATGAATTGGTTTGCAATTGGTTTGTTAGTAACACAATGGAAAGAGGTTTGCAATTGGTGGTTGGTTGTTGATGATTTTTTTGCAATTGGTTTGTTAGTAACACAATGGTAAGAGGTTTGCAATTGGTGGTTGGTTGTTGATGAATTGGTTTGCAATTGGAGATACATATTCATAACACAAGTCATAGCACAATTTACCCAACATGTCCAAAATCATAACACAATTAAGTTACATGCACAAAAGCACAAGTTTACATGTTCAATTTGCCCAACATTCCCAAATCATAACACAATTCAGAACACAATTTACCCAACATGTCCAAAAGCACAAGTTTACATGTTCAAAGCATACATGTTCTATCTTTGTCCAAAATTACATCACTTAACAACCTATCACTTTTTTCCAGTGTCAGATTTTGTCAGTACATGTCTTCCCCTCCAAACAAAAGGTGTATCACTACTCCTTGGTGACCTACCAGTATACATATTCTTTGGTAAATTGGCTAGTTGATGTAGGCTGGACTGTTTCATATCCATATGAGGTAGTGAATTGAGTTGGTGGACTACTTGGTTGTCTTGGTCCTTGAAGCTGGAGGGCTTGGCTTGGTCCTTGAACTGGAGGCTCTTGTCTTGGTCCTGGTGGAACATAAGTGTCCAAATTCACAGCCTTGGATGCCCCAGGGGCCTACAAATAAACACAAGAAACAAAAATAAGTTGCATGTACATTATTTAAGCATGGGGACCAATTTAGACAACCAAAGTAACCAACATACCTTATAAAATGTATCTCCAGCTGGTGTGACATAAATTCCACAAAATGCATGGGTTGGTTCAGCAACAGTATGCTCCTTCCTAGGCCTTCCTCTCTTTCTCTTCTCACCTTCAGGTACTTGAGTTTTCTTCCTACCATCATTTCTTTGCTTAGTATAAACTCTCTCAACAACTGGAGTCTTTTCTTTTTCCTTGGGTGTCCTTTTTTTCCTTGATGTAGCACCAACCTAAAAGAAAAGTAATTAGTATTTGTTTATCAGTTGTAAAATAATACACATAAATACTACCTTAGTTGTAACTGCATCTGGTACTTCTTTATCAATTGCATCTGCTTGCACTGAAGTAGCACCAACCTTAAACCAATTGGATAAAAAGATGTTATGCAACAGTAAAGTACTACCTTTAAATGTTAAAAAATACTAACTTTAAAGTAAAGTATTACCTTGCATCCTTTCTTATTATGACCAAGTTGATTGCAAACACTACATGAAATATCTTGTCCTTGCCTACTACGTTTCTGTGTACCCCTGGCTTGCTTAGGTTGTTCCTCATCTGGTCCCTTCACTCTTTTTTTCTTAGGTCTCCCTGGCATTGCCTTGGACATAGGAGGCTTCAAAGGGTCATTTGTAGACTTTGCCCAATTGTTTTCACCTGAGATTGGCTGAATACTCCAAGCATATGTCTTCAAAAATTCCTCCTTCTTATAACAGTTAGGAACATACTCATCTACATTCTTCCCAATACTAAGCAGCCCAGCAATGGCATGGCAACATGGAATTCCACTCAAATCCCATTCCCTACAACTGCATGTTCTTTTGGCTATGTCAACTATGTATCCCCATTTCATGTAGTCAACCTGAAACTTGTTATCTCCATTATAGGTTGCAATCCACAATCTACATTCAGCAGTGTTTGCTTCTATTCTCTTTCTAATCCTAGGACATATGACATCCCAATGATTGGAAATCCATTCTCTTCTTTTGTGCAGCCTAGTCATTGTGGTCATTCTTAAATGTTCCAACAAGTAAATCAGTGGCTTACACCTAGCATCCAGTAAGCTCCCATTAAACCCCTCAGACATATTATTTTCACAAGAATCACAAAAACTAAATGTTTCAAAGAAAGCCTTAGACCACTTATTTGGATTTCTTTTCATCAGATCATTATATGCTTCTTCATCTAACTCCTTTAATCTCTGACAATTATTGTTATACATGTCCATGTTAGTGGACCTGGCAATTGCCCAAAAAAAACCCTTGTATTCTGCCCCTCTGAATTGTTTTGCCCAATTAGCATGCACATGCCTAGCACATGCCCTATGTTCACACCAAGGCAGCATCTCTGACATAGATATGACAAGTCCCTGTGTTCAAATCACAAATTTTAAAAATTTTTAAACAAAATTTAACACATGTTATATAATATAAAAGACATGATATATACCTTTTGTTGATCTGAAATAATGGTCCAACCCCTTCCATCCTCCATTTGTAAGTCCTTGATAAGATGAGAAAGAAACCAGGTCCATGATCTTTTGTTTTCCACTTGTACAATACCCCAGGCAACTGGAAACATTTGATTGTTAGCATCCCTTCCCATAGCAATGAGTAACTCTCCTTTCATACACCCTTTGAGAAAACACCCATCCAAACCTAGTACCTTCCTACAACCAGCTAATAATCCTTTTTTCAAGGCATCAAAACATACATAAAACATCTGAAAATATGGACCATATTCTGGGTTGTTCATAGCATAATACACTTCTACAGTGCTCCCTTCATTAGTCCTCCTCAACTCATCTCTGTATTCCCAAATCTTACCATAGTGCTCTATCATTGAACTAGCTGCAGCACCTAATGCTTTTCTCCTAGCCTTAGAGCAAGTTGTCAAAGACACATCCAATTTATATGTTGCACTTATCTCAGCCTTCATATCTTTGATCTTCCAACAAGGATCATTTTTTATTCTTTGGTAGTATTGGGTGGCAATCCATTTTCTTTGTCGGTTATGCGCTTCTCACAACTTTACTACACATATGTTTTGGGTGAAATGTACTAATGCTAAAAGTCTTCATTCCCTTGCCTTCACTTGCCCAAATCCTCCAAGGGCATACATTGGAATTCACACAAATTACACAAACCCTCTTTTTTTCATTCTTCAGAAACTTGAAATCAAAACCCTTTTCAATTGCATATGCGAATGCGCCTCTTTAAACTCTTTTGCATTTCTGAATTCCAGCCCTACTGTGAATGTTATATCCTTTGGAGCAATCTTTGGATTAAATGATCCATATTTTTTCTTCTTCTTTTTCTTACTCCTTTTACCATTTTCCTCTCCTTCACTCTCTGCACTAAGTTCTGAATCAGTATCATCCATAAATTGCTTCTCAATTGCATCCATTTCCTGTTGGGTCAGATCTGGGTTATCATCAGCTGTTTTCTGAGATTCTGCATTCTTTCTTGATTTACTTAGATCATGATCACTATCCTCCTCATCATCATAATCACTATATTCACAATCTTCTTCTTCTTCACTTTCAATAATATATGTCTCATCATCACTACTATCATCACTATAACCATATCTCTTCTCTCCCTCATCATCATTAGCTTCACAACTTGCATCTCCCTCATCATTATTAGCTTCACAATCTTCCTCTCCCTCAGCATCATTAGCTTCACAATTTTCCTCTCCCTCAGCATCATTACCCTCACATCTCTCATCTCCCTCATCATCAGCCCTACTTTCTAGTGTACCAACTACGCAATCAACAACATCAGGCTTATCTATATCATGTTCAACATACATATCTATATCTATGAAACCAGTATCTAAATCACAGACACCAGACTTATCAGCTACATCACACATTATGTTCACTTCTGCATCACTATACATCCTCCTAAGTCCAGTATCTAAATCCTTTCCTGGAATCACATACCAAATACACTTAACATTCTTATAATTACATAATTCTTCAACCGCACTCTTTAAGCAAACAAAAGAGATATAATCTGTGTCAACTTCATTAATAACCTCAACACTATCCCCTGTGTATTTCAACACATCATCTTTCACAAATCCACCCCCATGGTGCACATGTAAATTTAAGATACCCATTCTGCAAACAAATGGTATATACGTTAGAGAAATAGCCTAGGTGGTAGACATCATCAATTGTAAATAATGTTGGGGAACAATTTTTGTCCCCCACTGTCCCCCACTGTCCCCCACTATACCTCTCACACATTACCCTTTATAAACTTACCCCATCTCCATGCTACACTACTACACATGCACATCAAGTGGTCCTAATAGAATATAAATGGGTAAGCATAAACAATAAGAAGGGGTCTACTTTTTGTCCCCCAAGTATGACTTTACAGACATATCACATTGGCAGAGTGACCACTTTCAATAACAAGATGACCATATCACATTAACATTAACAGGGAGACCATATATTTAGACAACAACAAAAGATAGTGACATCAGGACATCCAACAAAACCAATAAAATATGACCTAAAGTTCTATAAGATAACATATAGTATAAAAGCCCCAAAAAAATTTGCATTATAGGTCGCCCAATTCGTACCAATTGACTTCTAAAACATAATTAGACATTGAAACAATAAAATGTAAGTTAAAAATCTAGTACAAATACCATAAAGCACAATCAAACTGAGAAAGAACTAAGCTTGACACAAAAATCAGAAACAACTCATGTTGAAATCGAAGGAAAACAGATACTTTAATTCGTACCATAAAGCCATTAACAAGTTAAAATATTGTTGTAGATAAGCATAAACACTAATTAATTGCGTACCTTTTGTCTTCAATGCCTACGATTCTTCAGAAGACGACTGGATCATGATCTCTGAAATTAGGGTTCGCGAGATCTCTGTCAGACGATGATTTGGGTGAAATGTGTGTTATCCCTTAATTAAACGACATTGTCCCTCTTAGTATACGTCCCACTAAACGTAAGGGTATATTTGGGTTTTCAAAAAAAATCTAACGGCAAAGTGACGGTAACCCCATCAGGGGTTAATCTCTTAACAAAACCCTATATTAAGGACCAAATACATTACAAAAAAGTGGGACCAAACGCATAGTTTTGGTATAGTTTAGGGACCAAAAATATATTTAATTCTTAAAAAAATATGTCTTCCTTAATTATAATAGATATTACAATACAAATAATAAAAACTTATTATTTTTGAGGGAGTTAAAATTAACATGTATATATCTCTTTTAATTAAATTATATTCAAATAAAATAAAGATTATAAAAAATTAAAAAATAAAGAAAAACATGATGAAAGGAACAAATTACTCCCTTCATTCCAAGCAAAGAGTCTCAAAAATGTAGGTGCTAGTAGTAGTAGCCAACTTAGTGATGATCATTTTTGTTGAGTAGATAATTTTATTAATACAAGAACTCAAAAACGAGCACGCGATGAAAATACATTAGAACTTGATTTATATATATCAACTAATTTGGATCCTATATAAAATTTTGATATTTTAAAGTCGTGGGAGAGAATGATTCAAAATTATCTAACTCTATCATTAATTGCAAAGGATGTCCTAGCTGGTCATGCCTCAATCGTTGTTGTTGAACATGCATTTAGCATGTCAGACTACATTTTGGATGAAAGAAGATCTCAATTGAACTCAAGAAATTTAGAATGTCAACTTTTGGTGGGCGAATGAGTTAAAGCAACCAATCGAACACAAGACAAGATAGATACTTCCGAGGAGGAGAAGAACTTTGATGATGATACAACGACCGGGAGCGATTGAACAATGTCGTTTGTTTTGGTAAGTTAATTGTAATGTTTAGATTAGAATTTTTTATTTATAGATTGTAAGTATTAATCTTTAGATTATATTTTTTTATTGAAAAAAATGTAATTCAGAGATAAAACTCTTTTGATTTTAGTTCATTGGTTGTCCCCCTTATTGTAATTTTTTATTATATTGATAAAATTGGTTAGGGTACCGTCCCAGCTTTTTTACAAAATATTTTTGTTATTTTATAAAGTATAAAATGTTCACACAAAGTTAAAATAATGACTTTGCCACTTTTAAAAATTAAAAAATATATTTAAAGATAGTTTTTTAAAAAAATTAAATTTTTTTTTATAAATAAATTTGGTGAACCGTGAACCACAAAAACGGTTCATGGTTCAGAACTGAACCGTACCGATTCCTCCTTTTGCTTTTCAAGAACCGGCGGTTCCGGAACCGTAAACCAGAACTGGAATTGTTTGGGCATGTTTAGGTAGGGGTGGAATTGGGACGAGATCCGTCCCGATAAGTGTAAGGACTCGACGAATCGGGATCCCGACAGTTCGGGAGATAAAAATCTCGTAATCCCGACAATAATATTTATAAACAATATCTTATGACACTAAAATATTTTTAAAATGTCTCCATCATGATTAAAAATTCAGACTGTATATTTATAAGTATACTTGAATATTAACTTAATGGTGAATATTAATGAATATGCCATTATGAACAAAATGCACCCCTCACTCGCAGGAGAAGAGCTACGCTAAATGTAGAAACGTGATATACAAAAAAAAAAAAAAAAAAAACACAACATTGTGAAGATAAATTTAACAAACACCATTAAGTAATTTTAGCAAACACAAAATAGACATTGTTTGAAAGATAGTTTCTTGGCTTGACAAATCATATCCACCAACAATCCTCCGTAGTTGTTGAATTTTCACTTGATTCACTTGAAGACTCAACATTTAACAATATTACACACTACACACTCATAATATTTAAAATAAATAAATAAATAAATTTAGTCGGGTCTCTTTCGTCCTCCCATTTATAAGGGCTAGGATGATTGTTCCCATTAATTTTGTTCTTTTTCCTCGTTTTTTAATAATATCTCGCAGAGTGTCGTTCTTGTTTCCTTAAAAGAAATAATAAAAAAAAAACTAGTCGGGAATCCTGACGGGATTGACAATTATCTTGAATAAGTCCCGAAATAAGTCGGGACGGGAAAATCCCCGACTTTGTCAGGATCAAGAATATGTCGGGATCAAGTTTGGCGTCGGGACGGGTAGAGAAAAACGTGATTTTTGCCAGCCCTATCTAGGTATATTTATATGTTTTGCCTTTTGGGGGTGCATATACTCGTCTCCTAAATATGGAAAACAAACCTTTAACCCCTGAAGTGTTGAATTCTTATTTTATGCTCCTTTCTTTATGTGTAGGTACAAATAACTCCTTTTATTTATGTGTAGGAACAAATAACTCCTTTTTATTTATGCGTACAAAACTACAAATAACTCCTCTTTGGGGTAAATTTTCCGTGTTAATGACTTAATGGAGTCAAATAGTGGTTAGTACATTGCAAATTGCAACTGCATCCTTCGATCTTTCCTTGCCAAACCCGACCCATTCATTTAACGTTACTTTCCTCTCCCCATCCTCCAGAAACACAGGGTCCGTGTTAGAAAAGGGTAAAGAAATCCATCATTATTTTCCTCTGCTCTGCTCAGATCAGCCAAAAATTCGTTGACAGAACTTCCCAAGCAGATAGATCTATTGGGTTTAGGACAGGAAAAGTTTACTGCTTTTGATCTCAACACACACTTGTTACGAAAGATGAATATATTTAGATTTGCAGGGGACATGACCCATTTGGCTAGTGTCCTCGTACTGCTCCTCAAGATCCACACCATCAAATCGTGCGCTGGTAAGTTTACTTTCCCATTTCACACATTAGTAATATTGTATATGTCATGTGTGTGTTTGTATGCGTTGATTTGGGTTTGTTTTTGAATGTTGCATATTTGTTGAATGTACTTGTGGGTATGTTTCCTTTTTGAGGCATGCTTTGAAGTTTTCTGATGATTGAGGTTAATTTATGAAGTAAGTTGGTGAATTAGAAAATGGGGTTTTTAGTAGATAGCTTGTTGCTGGTTAATGCTCTAGATTACTATTGGGAATCATACAGGGTAGTCAAGTAGGATTTGTTGTTCGAATCAGAATATTTGTGCTATATCCTTCAGTAAAGAGTACGGAAGAATTAGTAGGAATTAGCTTTTGGTGCGCAACTCTGAAGGCTTTGTTTTAAATTTGATTGGAAGAAGATTTATGGTATTCAATCTTTGTAACACAAGGACTCAGTATAGAGTACAAAGGATGGAACACTATGCTATCAGGAATAAGCTTTCGGTGTATAACTGAAGGCTTTGTTTTGAATTGATTGGAAGAAGATAAATGGTACTCAAACTTAGTAACACAACGAGTACAGTGTTGGGAATTGTGAATTCTGATATCAATGAGACTTGATATCAATGGGGTTTTTAGTAGATAGCTTGTTGCTGGTTAATGCTCTAGATTACTATTGGGAATCATACAGGGTAGTCAAGTAGGATTTGTTGTTCGAATCAGAATATTTGTGCTATATCCTTCAGTAAAGAGTACAGAAGAATTAGTAGGAATTAGCTTTTGGTGCGCAACTCTGAAGGCTTTGTTTTAAATTTGATTGGAAGAAGATTTATGGTATTCAATCTTTGTAACACAAGGACTCAGTATAGAGTACAAAGGATGGAACACTATGCTATCAGGAATAAGCTTTTCGGTGTATAACTGAAGGCTTTGTTTTGAATTGATTGGAAGAAGATAAATGGTACTCAAACTTAGTAACACAACGAGTACAGTGTTGGGAATTGTGAATTCTGATATCAATGAGACTTGTTGTTGGTTTCTTTTTGTGTATCCCCCTATTGATATGGATTTATTTTGGTAAACCAAAAGGGATGGAAAGATGTGAAGAATCCCTTTAGCGGTATGGTAAGAAAAAGAGAGCTTCAAGTGCAATGCAAACCAATCCTGAATGTGGAAGGTTCTGGTAGTGTGAAGACAAAATCTATGATCTCGCCTTCAGTTTTGGGTTTCAGAAGACTTGAGCAAAGTTAGGGCACTAAGTCAGTAATATTCTTTTGGTTCATGTTGAAGGTTTTATAGATAGCCATTATAAATTATCAATGATGTACAAATTTAATCACAAAGTACCGTGCAGAAATATTATTTGTTAATCCTGAGGGACGAGTTACAGGGCTTTGCATGATTCCGGTAATAATGTGAAGATGATGACTGGATATATCTTTGATAGTGATTTTAAAAAAAAAGGAGTATAACAAAATATTAAGAAATAAAATGATTTAGCTTTGGTATTGTGAAGGAGAATTTCAGGTTCAATTCAAGCTTATCTGGAATGAGCATTGCTAACCAAGAAACACCTTGAGCAATGGTGTCAGTTAGGCAAACTGTGAAAATTGAGATAGATGCTAGAAAGGTGGTACTTTATGAGTAAAATACCTGGTTGAAATTTTCAACTATCTTGTGTATTCACTTTATTAGATTGGTCTGTATGGTAAATGTCAGGTGAAGAGCCAAGGTCTTCTGGTCTCTTACGTGAAGGCCAACACAAATTTCAGATTTAGAAGGATGCGAAAATGTCGGAAGTTGATAAAGTGGGTGTGGGGAGGGAATGTGGGGTTCTGTCTAAAAATAGATGATGTTGCAGATGAAACTTTTGTTTTTGATGCCGCAATATGCAACAGAGATAATTTGATGACCATCATTGACTATGATATGACTTCCTTGAGTTGTTTTTTTATGGAAGTCATGCCAATCCCTCCATAATTTTTTTTTTTTTTTTATAGGTAAGTGTTACCCCTTGTTGGTATGGGGATTGGAACCAATGACCTCAAGAAAAGGAGAAATTAAAAGCAGTAATAACTTAGACTATACCTTTGCATTAGTGAACTAATTGGTCGCTCCTATATAGAACCAGCTAGCGTGAGCCTATGCCATTGTAAAGGACACACTCCTAGCATGATTGAAACACATTTACCGCGTAAAGTAAGTGGACACTAATTGACTCCTCAAAGACTATTCTGTTTGAGAGCATGAAATTGCTTATGTTTCCTAATATATTGCACTCTTAGTTCATGTAAGGTGTAAAGATTATGTTGTTGAACGTGTAAAGATGATGTTGTGTTGTGCTAGAAAATGTGTCTTCTCATTTATGAATCAGATTTTATTTTTAGCCCTGCACACATTGTGGTGTAAATGAGACTTTGAGCAGAAAAAAGATTATTTAGGCCTTCTACAAGATCTTTCTACGTCTCTAAACGTGCTTTTTTGAATATTTACTCTTATATTACATGCAGGCGTTTCATTGAAGACTCAGGAGCTTTATGCATTGGTTTTTGCTACCCGCTACTTGGATATATTTACAGATTATGTCTCATTATATAATACTGTAATGAAGTTAATATTCTTGGGAAGCTCTTTCTCCATAGTATGGTACATACGGCAGCACAAGATTGTTCGCAGATCCTATGATAAAGAACAAGACACCTTTCGCCACTATTTTCTTGTGGTGCCTTGTTTGCTTTTAGCTCTAGTTATAAATGAGAAGTTCACTTTTAAAGAGGTATGCCTTTGTTTGCATTCAACTGATCTACATACTCAAGTTCATGTGCCTTGGTGCAAAACAATGGTCGGCCATTGAAATCTATGTTATCGCATTTGTTCTTTATTATTATTTTTATATTAGTTTCCAATCTTCACATTTTTGAGTGCTTCTTCTTAATATGCTTGAGCAGGTGATGTGGACATTCTCCTTATATCTGGAAGCAGTCGCTATTCTTCCCCAGTTAGTCTTGTTGCAAAGGACAAGAAATATTGACAACTTGACTGGGCAATATGTTTTCCTCCTTGGGTATGCAGCACCTTCCACATCTTCTATCATTGATAATTTAGGAAAAGTTTCAACACTTTAAATTACTTTGTTACCTTTTTTGGGTAAATATACTTTTTCTTGAAGTTCCAGAGCATTTGTTGTTTCAATTTTTTTTTCCTAGAGTAAGGGACACTTCTGCTTTGCATTAGATATTTGTATATCTGCACCCACATATACAGTCAGAAAACCGTATTTCAAATACAGACTAGTCTCTCCTTCCCATTTGAAGAGTCCCTTATCTCTTTCTCGCATGTGCCGCTTAGACTCCCTTTTCTAATTATTCTTACAGCTTTTCTGGTTTCTAACTTTAATCCTCATCAAACAAAAACATGCCAGTGTCTTACTTGGATTTTATGTTAGTTTGATCAATCTCATTCTCATAACTGTATAACTTTTAAGAAGGGACTCTTCAAATGGGACGTAGGAATATGCTTACATTATACATTGGATTTGGTGTATTTACTTGACGTCAACTACTTCATTGTTGCGCTAAATAAAAATGGAAAAGCGGGGGAGCTTAATACATCATGCGCTTGCAACATATAACCAAGGTCTAGAATGATGCATTCTGTGAACTAGTATCACATTTGTGAATATATATATATATATATATGTGTGTGTGTGTGTGTGTGTGTGTAATTAAAATGTACCCTGACTCATCTTTCATTCTCTTGTTGCTTGGAAGTTGGAACTCTTGCCCCTCTTTCGTGGAGCCATCGATGCTCACTCATTTCAGAGGCTTAGGGAGGGGCAAGAGTGTAAGGCCAGAGTATTTTGGGAGCTATCGCTCCTTGTCAACTTCTGGGAGACATGTTGTATTTGAGCAATAAGAATATTTTATTAGCATTACTAGTTAGTGTAGGAGTTTAGTACTCCGTCCATCTCTAAACGAGTGACTTGCTTTTGAAATCTTGTCTCAAAATGAGTGTCACTTTTTCACAAGTCAAATATTTACACAGCTAAATCTTCCAATATAGTGTGCACGCCTTTCTAAACTGACCTGGTTCATAGCTCTATTAATTTTAATCAATGATAGAAGTTGTACAGAAAGATCAATACTATAACTACATAAGCATTTTGTAAGATAAAAGAAGCGTCCTGTGGAGTTCTTTTTACTGATTTTTGATCGTAATATGATGAGTCATGACCTAATAAGAAATTGCAACCGACGAAGAAAATCATCGCATGGTGAAAGCTATCAAGGTAACAAACACGTGAAGGAGAGTGGGAGGAATGGAGAGGAAAAGCTGAAGAACTAGATAAATGCCACCTTTTGTATAGTAATGTTTAAATACTGAAATGTTTAAATACTTTTTTTACTTATCAAAAAAATGTTTAAATACTGAAATGCAGTTGAGAGAAGTACCTTTAAGGGGCCATATATTAACTGCTAAATGTGGTTTTTACTTAAAATGATGGAATAAAAAATTTATCTTAGCATGTCTTTAATAGTCTCTGCTGCTTGGAGATCATGAAAGATGTGATCACTTGGTTTTTTGGAGAAATGTGGACGGTTTAGGTGTAGCTATTATATAATGATTAAGCTCATATTATGGAGGAGCATGATTTTCCTTGTAGTTACAGAAGGCTTTGAATCTCTTATATTATGCTTTTCGTGTCTTTGGTACATGTTGATGAAGAATACATACATACATACATACGTACACACACACACACACACACAAATGTTGGTGACCATATTTTGGTCTAGTGCAATTAAGCTTGATATGCATTGGTTGTCTTTTGCATGGGGATGTGACAAGGGACCTGCTTGCATGTATAGGTGCTGCCTAAGACTATCATTTAATCAGGATTATGGATAAGGTGTTCCATGACAAGATAATGAAGACTCAGTTCCTCACATTGTGTTCTTGAAAAGTATATTTGAAGATAAGAAGCTTTGTTCACTTTTTGTTCCTTCTCCTTTTTTTGAGGATACCATGAGTAAAGGGACCTTTTGGTATTTATGTTTCTAATTTGGGGTTTATGGGTGTTATCTTAAACCATTTCTCAATCCGGCTTATCATCAGTTGGGTAGTTTAATGATGAGAAACTTTTTTTTGAAAACATGGAGGTTTTAGACTTTGAAATTTCCGTTTGAAACCTTATTGGAGTTTTCAAAGAGTTTCAGAAGCTATCTTCTTTTTCTCTTTGGTTATTTTACCTGTGCGCAGCTATTTGTTGGGCAATTGCTGGGTGAATATACTTCTTTCATATTCGTGAGAGGAAAACAAAAGAGAGAAAAACAAGAGGAGGTTTGTGAAGCATATGTCTAAACAAACCAAAGAGCAAAGAAAGAGTCGAAAGGATGCAGTCTTAGTTTTTCCTCTTCCATCAAATACAAGCAGAAGACGATTATTATAGGACAAGTTGTTAGTTTCGCACATCATTTTTTTTCCTTTGATTTTGTGTGTGTCTATATAGTTCTGCCCTGTGAACTTGAACTCCCTAAATTGATGGGGTCATCAAAGGAGAAGAACAAGCATATGCTATGACCTAGTCTCAAGTTCCCCTCTAGTTTTTGACCCTTGCAACCTCTTATCTAAAGCGTGCTTTACAATGCATTGATTATTGGGGCCATGATGTGGATGAGCGCCAGCCTGCTGGTATGGTCATTTGTATAGACGTGATGGAACCTCTCCTAGGATGATCTGTTATTGTTGTGGAATAGTTGTTCATATTGATATAGCAGGAAAAGTCAATCTCACGTATAATTTTGCTTTGCCATCTGGTGTTATTGCATACCAAACCTTGTTAGACATGAGCTAGAAATTGACTATTTTTTTGCCCCCATCTGCAGGGGATACCGAGCCTTGTACATTGTCAACTGGATTTATCGCTACTTTACTGAGCCTCACTTCATCCATTGGATAAGTATGATCTCTCTCTCGCATGCTCTCTCTTTCCCTCTCTCTCCCTCTCTCTTTCTCTCTCTGTACGTGTGTCTGTGTGTGCATGTGTGTGTACAAGGGTATGTTTCTCCATGCTTTCGCAAGCATGCTTCTGCGTGCTATTTCACATGTTTATGTTTCTTGTGAGCATCTGAAGGATATCTTATACTCCCCCTCGTACATCATTCTAACAAAAGCTCTGTTTTTGTATTAATAAAATGTCACTTGCAAACCTTGAAATTTACATCACATTATACAAACCCATTGGCATTTCAGCTTGGATAGCAGGGCTGGTTCAGACATTGCTGTATGCCGATTTCTTCTATTACTACTTCCAAAGGTAAATGCCTCCTGTACCATGAATGCAAATGAGTTAACTTCAAGTTAATGATGTTTGCATAATATTTTTTGAAATGAAAATTGCTCAACTTTGAGCTTTTTTAAACTTGTGCAGCTGGAAGAACAACGTAAAGCTCCAGTTACCAGCCTTGAGCTCATCTTTTCCTGCATGTCTTGGCAACATACTCAAAACTATACATGTGTTGGGCGGTAGAAGCTGTATGGGAACTTTTGTTTTATTTTTCATAAACCTTAGATTCTTATCGACTCGTCTGATTGGGGGTATACATACCCCAAATAGCAGCTGATTGTATGTAGGAAAGACAGAGCATTCGTTTGTAATGTTAGCAATATTGACATGTTCCTTCACATTTTCATGTAACTTTCATGCCGTGTTTGGTTCATGGATTTTACGAGGAAAAGAGACATTGAATATAGTTGAAATGCTTATATCACATGCGGAGCGTAAAGTTGAAATGTTATCCAATTGAGGGCTTCTTGGCCGGTCGGCCTAGTCGACGTTTGTTTTCGGATCATGGGATGGTCTTTGATTTATACTCTTAATCTCGTCTGAAGATGCGGAAAATTTTCAGGATTGTCCCGAAAACTTTCCCTAGCATTTACTAATTAAATGGATCTGATTCATCCGAAGAGGGAGAGAAGAAAAAAATACTTACGTTTTTTGATAAATATTTTTTCTAAAATACATTTGATCCTTTATACACTAAATTTTGTGGACAAAAATTTCTGTTATTAGCATTAAAAGTACTAATGTTTTATTTAAATACATTTGATTGGTTGATAGCTACGGTAAGTCGGTAACTTTTAAACAATTATATATTTTATTTTTATGCCTAATTAAAAAGGGTTAACTTCACCATTGGTCTTTGTATTTTGAAAAAATATGATAGCAGTTCCTATACAAAGCAAGTGAACGCCACAGACCAAAGATTGCACTTTTTGTACATCGGTAGTCCCTGGCATGTGCTAACATACATGCTTTAAATTGAGGGCAATGCAGTCTTTTCTAATCGATATTTTGTTTTATTATATTTACCTCACCAATCAACCTTCTTCATAAAATAGAACCTGTATATGAATGACACAGTCATCTCCGATACACCAAAGAACGTATTTCCGGTCCAGTGCCCTGTTGACAAGTATGACTCAATTTCATCAAACACTAGCTTGATTTCACTGTAATCTAATCTGGTCGTCTCAAACGCTATTCTCAGCGTCGGATCATTCGAGCTCCTCCAAGAAGTCAACAACTGTCTTGGCATCATGTTACGTATCAGTTGGAAAAACGAAACTCTGCCACACAATTCCACCTCTTTTACTTATAATCGCCAAAGGTCAAATAAAATTTGTGATATAGGTTTTGAGTTTTCATCATAGAAATTTGTGATATGGGTTTTGAGTTTTCATCAAATGCCATCGCCATTACCCTCTCTTCAACCCCGCCACCGGTACTGACGACGAAACACAACCCAACTCTTCTACCATTTTCTCAGCCACATCCACGCCGATATCCCCCTTGGGTCGCGCACTCTCGGGGCGCATCCACCACCGTTGTCTCCCTTGTAGAAACTAACAAAGTTAATGAATAATGACATAGCTTTTCCATTGATTGAATTACCTATAAATAAGGAGATACAATTAGGGTTACACTTGGAGTAAGGTATAAGAAACCTTTACAAGGAAGGAATCATGATAAGAAAAGAACTATACAAGGTAAGTAACTATATACGGTAATTACCACTAATTAATAATTACAAATAAATAATAATTAATAAATATATTATTTTCTAATAGGCCCCCGTAAGATGGACGCACGAGATGAGAGACCAATCTTGTGTAGTAATTGATGAAACCGTTGGCAAACAAGAGACTAGGTCAGTGCATCGACCAACTAATCAGCCGAGGAGACATGGAAAATCCGCAAGAGCCCATCCTGGACCTGTTGCCGGATGAAGTGAAAATCCAGCACCATATGCTTCATGCGAGTATGGAAGATCGGGTTGGAGCGCAGGCTCGTAGAACCCACATTATCACAGTAAATGACAGATTGAGTCAAGGAGGTGATACCGAGCTCGCCGAGGAGAGACACAATCCAGCGGACTTCAACAGCAGTGGCAGCCACAACCCGATATTCAGTTTCAGTCGAGGAGCGAGTAAAATTGCGTTGTTTCTTGGAGCTCTAAGAGATCGGGTTGCTGCAAAGATAGACAATGTAAGCACTGGTGGAGGTGTAGTCATCTTTGTTGCCCGCTCAATCAGCATCAGTGAACGTATGAAGAGCTAAGGGAGATTGACGATGAAGGAGAATGCCAACATCAATAGACTCGTAGAGATACTGTATAACACGCTTGGCTGCATTCCAGTGCTCGGTAATCGACCTATGCACGAATTGAGAGATTTTGTTAATGGCATATGCAACATTTGGGCAAGTAAGAGACAGATACTGAAGACTCCCAACCAATGCCCGAAACTCTGTAGGAATTAGGATCAGTGAGAGCAGTGTCCAACTGAAGTGTCAAGGTTGGTGAGGTGGCGATGGGGGTAGCAACCGGGCGGGCATCTGTCATGCCCGTGGGAGCAAGGAGATCGGCAATGTAGCCACGCTGGGAGAGCATGAGACCACTTGGTCGCTGAACAACTACAACACCAATGAAATAATGAAGATTACCAAGATCTTTGAGCGAGAAGAGAACATGGAGATGAAGGTCTGAATAGCATCGGGCTAGTTTCCAGTGATGATGATGTCATGTACATAGACAAGGAGATAGATGGTGGTGTCCCTTACATTAAGTATGAACAGTGATGTGCCGGCCACAAATTTTTTTAAGCCGGAGGTAAGAAGAAATTGGCGCAGTTCATTGTACCATGCTCGGGGAGCCTGCTTGAGACCATAAATAGCCTTGTGAAGCCAGCATACATGCTGAGGGTTTATCCTTGTCGATGAAGCCAGATGGTTGAGCCATGAAGACCTCATCAGATATAGTATCTTGGAGAAAGGCATTGTTCACATTTAGTTGCCGAAGATCCCACCCTCGACATACGGCCAACTATAGAACTAGGCGGACAGTGGTCGGTTTAACCACCGGGTTGAAAGTCTCGTGATAGTTAACTCCTGGTCATTGGTGAAAACCCTTGGCCACGAGGCGAGCTTTGTAGCGGTCAATGGTGACATTAACATGTCTTTTGATGCAGAAGATCCATTTACAACAAAAAATATTGTGAGCACTGCCGAGGGAACCAGATCCCAAATACCATTGCGAGCTAGTGCATCATACTCTTCAGACATGGCCTGGCGCTACTTGACATCTTTGAGAGCTTGAGTGACATACGTTGGCTCAGTTTGGTGAGCGGTTTGTAGATATTGTTCTTTGAGCGGGTAACCATGGATAAAGTACCAGAGGTAGCGGGCATATGAACATGGTTAGCGGGAACTGGAAGTGGGGCAGCGGGCACTGGACCGTCCTTGGGTATCTCCAAAACTGGATTTCTGGGTAGCGGGTACAGTGCTATCCTCGTGTATGGTGCTAGTTGCCGAGGAGGGTTGAGCAGTACACAGAAATGGTAACATGCATAATAGAGGTTAGTTGAGAGTGGTGTATGGGTGAGTTAAGATCAACCACAACCACATTTTGTTTAGTGCTAGGAGCAATTGGCGGGAAGTCACTGGAGCGGGCATCAGACGGTGTGTATGAATCCGAGAGTAGTTAATGCGGGGTAACCAAGTGGCTCAAGTAGAGGTATTGAGGCGGGCAAGGTGGGTGTCGAATGTGGACATGGGAAAAGTAGACTCAATAAAGCGAAAAATGATGCGAAATAAGCAGCTTGGTAGTGCTCGGATCATAACAAAAATAGACATTATGAGTGAGCGAGTAACCTAGGAAGACACATAGAGTGGAGCGAGCAGTGAGTTTTTGAGCGGAGTAAGGGAGGAGCCAAGGGTAGCAAAGACAAACAAAGGCACGGAGTTTGGAGTAGTTGGGCGGAGATCCAAACAATTTTTGGTAGGGAGATAGCTGGTCAAGAGTAGGTGTTGGAAGCCTGGTTTATGAGGTAGGTTATTGTTTGAAAGACAAATGACCATAAAGGCAGCGGAAGAGATGCTTTAGAGAGAAGAGAGAGATCGATCTCAACAATGTGGCGATGACGAGGTTCCAAGAATCCATTGTGTTCGGGAGTGTGAGGTGGTGAGGTGAGATGGGAGATGCCATTAACAGACAGGTAGGCGGCCAAGCCAATATCGTGGGCAAGTCCTGTGTACTCGCCGCCATTGTCTGAGTAAAAAGTAACAATGGTAGTTTTAAAATAGTTTTCGACAAGGACTTTGAAGCGGGAAAGATGGTGGTATCCTCATATTTTCTTTTGAGCGGGTAGAGTCATATATAGTAAGTGTAGAGATCGATAAAAATAACATAGTATTTAAATCCATCAACAGAATGAATGGGTGAGGTCTAGACATCAGAATAAATAATTTGAAACGGGGAAGAAAACACTATGGTAGATTGCGAGAAAGGAATTTTGTGACTTTTATTGCATAAACAATCATTACAATGTGTTTGTTTAATGCGAGTAGTGTCTAAAGCTACGCCTAAATTAGATATAATCTAACGGTGGACGGGTTCAGAGGGATGGCCAAGCCGGTGATGCCAGTCGTGGTGAGAAATTTTAGGGCCCACACAGGCAGAGGGGCGAGGAGTAGGGTTTGTGGTTAGCCATTCATACATACCATCTTTAGAGTGTCCGGTCAGCAGTATGCGCCCTGTAAGTAGATCCTTCACATGAAAAGAAAATGGTGAGAACTCAATAGATGTTTTATTGAAAATGATGCAAAATTGAGATATGGATATGAGATTACGTTTCATGTTGGGTACAAAGAGAATACTATGCAAGGCAAATGTGTGTGATGGTGTGTTAAGAGAAGAAAAGGTAGTCTTGGAGATAGTTAACTCTGTACCATCACCAATGACCATGTTGTCGGTGCTCGCGTATTCGAAGTGCATAGAGAGGTTGCCAAGGTCGCCAGTGACATGGTGGGAGGCACCATTGTCAAGAAGCCAGCTCGGTGTCCTTGTATCTGATGTAGTCGCAAGATGTGCCCGTGGTTTCCAGTCACTTGCCAAGGAGGAAGTAGCAGCTTGGGACATGGTGGCAACCAGTTGGTAATTTGGGCAGCAAGCAACAGTGTGACCATGTTGTCGGAAGCCTTGACACTTGCTGAGATAAGGTCGTTATGGCCGAGGAGCTGGTGTCATGGTTTGTAGAGAAGGTTGCCGAGCATGCGAGTTGTTGTTCCTCAAAGCAACATGATTGGCAGAAGTAGGGTGCAAGAAGAACAGCGGGTTGGGAAACTGCTTCAAGAGCAGCTCGCGGTTGATGAGTTTTTCATGAAGTTCATCAAAAGATATGGGGGTGTCCCGGCCTTCGACCACATCATCAATGTGACGGTAGTCATCGTCCAAACCCGCGAGGATGATCTCGATGAGATCCTCATGGTCAAGGGGTTTGCCGAGGGCAGTGAGCTCATCAGAACGACCCTTGACGGACTGCATGTAGTCAGATATCGTCTGACTACCTTTAGAGGCTCCCTTAAGGTAGTCTTTGATCTGCTTGATATGGCCTCGTGTTGGGCGAGCATAGGTGTGAGCTAGAGTTTCCCATGCTTTGCGGGTGGTTGCGGCATGTTGAATCATGGGAACCAAGGGAGTAGAAAGGAAGTCGACAAGAGCGCCAACAAAAGTTTGTCTTGCCGATCAAGGGTTGGGTGTTGGAACATCCTTGTCAAGGACGGTGGGAGGTGAACATGTGTGTGAGCCGTCTACAAACTTGTAGAGGTCATAGCCAATGAGGGTTGCCTCAACTTTGAGTTTCCAAGCGATGTAGTTGGTGGAGGTGAGTTTGATGATGTTGTGGTGAGAGATGTTTATGAGATCGAAGGTTTGGGTTGGATCAACGAGGTTTTTAATGGTGAGGGTTTGGTTACCGTTAGCCATGAAGGGGAAAAAGATTTGGGTGGAGGCGAAGACAAGAGGAAGAAGGTTAGGAGTAGAGCTTTGATACCATGTAGAAAACTGACAAAGTTTAGGAATAATGATACAACATTTCCATTGATTGAATTACCTATAAATAGAAAGATACAATTAGAGTTGCACTTGGAGTAGGGTACAAGAATCCTTTATAAGGAAGGAATCATGATAAGAAAAGAACTATACAAGGTAAGTAAATATATACCGTAGTCACCACTAAATAATAATTACAAATAAATAATAATTAATAAATATATTATTCTCTAATATCCCTCTCCTCCTATATGCTTACACACGGGAAAAATTGCCACCATCGTTGCCTATGTAGATCTGGGTTTGGTTTTTGGGTCATCGTCTCGTTAAACAACACTCCATTTCTTGAATTCTCTGTTTCCAGAACCTCCTTCGCTCGAGCCACACCCAGTCGAAGCATACTAATTTGGTGTGAATTGGAGAAGGGAGGGAGAAGACTGATATGTGAGGAGAAAGAAGTGATTTGAGAGAAAGAAAGAGAAATTAAAAAGAAATTTAATTTGAGAGAAATGGAGAGAAATTAAAAAGTGAATTAATTTAAGAGAAGAAATCAAAACAATAACAATAATAATTTAACCAAAAAAATCACATTGAAAATGATAGATTTAACATTATGTTGTTGTACGTGAGTGAGCACATGCTTACTTAACGACACCACTATTAACGAAGTTAGGGCCAGAGACTATTGATGTACAAAAAATGCAATCTTTGGTCTGTGGTGTGTACTTGTGTTGTATAAGAACTGCAATCAGACTTTTTCAAAGTATATGGACCAATGGTAAAATTAACCCATTAAAATGTTAAATGTCAATTAGTATCATGTATAATATGATTCAAACGAATATTTATACAATTTCATTATATAATATTGTTTTTTAGAACGCTTGTATAAATTTAAAATTTACACGGCCAATATATCAAAGTTAAATCAATATTTTAATACTCCTTTTGTCCCCAAAAGAAGTTAGTCTTGCTTTGTCGGTCGACTTGATTAGAATTTAACCAATTTATAAAAATTACTTATTCTTATATAATTCTGAAAAGTTACTATTGATAGAATTCTTAGCATCATTCAATAATGGTTATAAAGAACAGCATTCTTTGAATACTTGAAATTTTATGTCATAAAACATAATGAATACTTGTATTATGTTGATTTACTAGCAAGGAATGTGGACTATAATGCCCCTAAGGGGGTGGCCCAATGGTAGACATGGAGGTTTCACAAACTGTGAGGTTTCATGTTCGATCCCTTCCCATGCCCCCCTTAGGAGGATTAAAAAAAAAGTAAAAAAAAATGTGGACTATAATATCATATGATCGTGTCATTTTTTTAAATTGATGCTAAGAGCGTGGTGTACGCAATTCGAGTCTCTTGATCTGACGATTCGAAGTTTGGGTCGTTCATTGGTAATTGTAGAGTGTTGCTTGTCGTTCTAAAAATGTAAATTCAGTTGGACATATTATTTTCAGGGGCTGCGAAGGATTATATTGACTATGTTACTTGAGATGAACCTCTAAGTTATGTAGATGGTCTCCTTTCTCGGTTGTGTACTTGTTTAATATATTTGTTTGGTTGATCTTAAAAAAAGTATCATTTTATTTTTTATTTTTGTTTCTTGTGCCTGAAAATCCAATACTAATCTCCCAAGTCTGGTAATATTATAAGGGCGGTAAAACTCTCCCACTAAGATTTTAACCTTATTGCGACCCCATATATATCGAACCCAAGAGAGGTAAGTACATTTATGAAGGGGTGGTGTTTGGTTATGGGATTACCTTATCAATGGTGTTGGCCTTTGGTAGTAGGAGTAGGTTGTACATAGTTAGGACAAAAGAATAACATTTATTATTTTTATTATTGCTCCCACCTTAATCCGACGTCGTTTTTAGTGGTGATCCTTAATCCTACAATTTGCGAGTGAGGATAAACTATCTTGGCCACTTGGATTGCAATCATGATTCCTTTCCATGTCGATTGAACAAGTGAATCTGTACTAAAATGACATAAAATAGAATGATCATCGTCGTTGGGCATAAACAAGCAATAAGATCCAATACGAGGCAGGGCCGGCCCTGAGTTTCATGGCAAAAAAAAAAAAAGGACCCTTTATAAAAATTAAATTATTTAAAGTATTGGAAAAAAGTAAAGTAAAAAGTTTATAGTAAGAAAAGTAAAAAAAAAACTTATATACAGTTCACAAACTAAGATAAGTTACAACCTTGGGATTCGAACCTATGATCTCTATCTCTACCTTAAATCATATCTTAAATCATGTACATCTTAACCACTGGGTAAAACCAATCAATTATAAACTTTTTTGATACTATAATATATATATATATATACCCAAACATTTGGGGCCTTAAAATTTGGGGGCCATGGCGGTAGCCCCTCTTGTCACCCCAGGGGCCGGCCTTGATTCGAGGATCCAAAAACTGTTGCTATGACTTGTGGGATTTCCTTACACATTCTACAATTTGTTGATATGTTCTTTAAGAACAGATGCTAATCTATGTTTCTCCGGGAGCGTGTTCCACCACTTGGTAAAGGTGGATCCTTTCAAGAACACATCTTTGCCGACTTCCTTCTCAGAAATCCAATCTATCACATCCCTCTCAATTTTCACAATCTCCTCCTTGGCATCTTCAAACTCTCTACTTCTTAGTTCTTCTATCTTAGCCCAGAAACAGCTACCGGAGCTTAATTTGGATGGCATCCTAGAATGTTCAAGCCATCTCTCTGTGTATTTATAACGCGTTGGCCTACCACGACTTCCCAAGTATGATTCTGTTTCGTTGTTCTTCGAGTGTCTGTAGTAGTTGGAAATATCTAAAGGCTCAACCAGTTGTCTGAAATCTGTCCCGAGCTTTATCCAGTCTTCTCGGCTCTCAAACTCATCGGGAAGATCTTGGTTTTTCAGCATTTCAATAATTACATCCCATAGTTTCGCTAACTCCAGCCTATTCACATTAGCCTTGAAATCTGACGTGGTGTCCTGAAGTTTGAAGGCATCGTAATAGCCCAGCCCGCGTTTAGCAGAATCTGTTCGGTAACTTTGAATCTCTCTTAGCTTTTCTTCGATTTTCTTCTTGGTTGAATCAATCTCTTTCTGGTTTTCTAGTTTTCGCTTTTCTTGCTCTTCAGCAGCAAGGATATATAGCACGACTGTGGGGTTCTGCGAATTCCAAGCTCGTGAGATTAGCGTCATATTGTTGCAGAAACGTAACCATATATGAGTTTGCTTTAGTCATAGCTTTATAGAAATTCTAGTATAAGTATTAGCCTCTTGATTTCAACAAAATGAAATTAATTGTAATCTAACTGTCAAACAATTAGTAGACTCACCAGAACAAGGCCAGGGGAAGATAAATGAAGCTCCTTTATGCTATCCAAATAGGCCACAGTCTGCATTTGTAAGCTTCCCTCCAATTCCATCTCATAGCCTATATGACTACTTAGGCTTTTGTGGGCAATTTCTGCTTCATTTGTTAGTTGAGAACAACCAACCATAATCTGTAGAACGGCATCAGGATTCTTCATGACAGCAGATTTTCCATTTCCAGCGCAAAAGATAAAGGTCCCGAAGGGCCTGTAAGGGCTGAATTGATGAAAGCTCGAGATGGTAGTCAATAGCGAATTGACGTGCCCCATGAAATGACACGCATCATGACTTGCAACAGCTGATGCATTCCTAGTTATAGTCATAACCGACTTCAAAACTTGATTCGATTTAAAAATGGATTCATGTTGATAACATGGTGACTTGGGATCGAAGAAATGGAGGATTTTCTGTAGCTCATCGGGACCAACAGATGAGAGTGGAGCAAGCGTTAGACGAGGAACAATGTCATATTTGGTGACAAAATGTATAAAATAACGAGCCCAATTCTCCCTCCTAAGAGCATGTGTTAGTATCCGGTCGCCCACAAGCGGGGAACCAAAAGTGACACAGCAAGGAGCAGCTGCAGATTGATTTCTCGACTTGTATTTTTCTAACAACCAAAGTGTCGCAAAGATGGCCACAGGGCCGCCTGAGGAGTGCCCTGCAAAAACTATCTTCTGCTTCTTAGAAATTGCATGTTCCACCTGAATTCCAAGTTCCAAAAATAGAATGTAATGAGAAAATATTTACTTCAATTAATGAAACAAAAATACACGAAGGATTCTTGTGAGAATAATATAAATATGGCAAGCCACAAAGGAAAAATAACGGTGTATAGTGTTGGATAAATGAGTTACAACAATGTCAAAAAACAAAACCCGATATATTGTAGAATCATGTACAATATACTTTCCTACAAGAATTATTCGATCATATCATATGCTTCGGGTTACATGAATATTCTTGTGGGATAAGACTACAATTGTCCTTCTGTTATGACAATACTAACGCCTGTTATGACACTAACGCAAGAGACTTATTATGGAGTTTTTAATATATTTGACAAAAATTCAAAGATTATGGAAGAAAAAAAAATATATTTTTTTTGCAGATAATCAAGTTTTCCTTTTATTCCTTTTGAAAGTTGTGTCCATTGGAATTCGAGTAGTCACCATATAACTGCTAAAAACTGTCACAACCGAATTCTAACAGCAAGAACAGGTTACATCGAAAGTTTTGGGGGCGTTGCCCCCGAATCCCTAAACCAGGGCGCTTCGTTGCAAAAACGATAAATCGAAAGGAAACAAAATATTTGATTATTAACACCCGCAAAATCGTAAAACTTATGTAAATGTGCACTCCGCACCCCCAGATCCACAATATAGTATTCCCGAACTCACCCACCTTTGAAACATATATCCCGATTATACCAAATGACCAATGATTTCACTTAAATCATCAACATATAGTGCAACTTATATTGGATTCCCAAGGAATTACAGATTATATTGTTCTTGTTCGTGGTGTAGTATGTGTTTTTCTGAGCAAGAGAGTCTGACAAGTGTGTGTTTACCTTTTCCTGGAAAGAGGGTGTTTTCTTGAATACTACTGATGCTGTTTTCTTGGATGAACATGCTTGGAGAATCACTTGGAATCTTGTAAGAAATGCTTCATTTACAATGGCGGGTTTATTGGTACTACGGATCCTTTTGAGAGAGGGAAACAAATCAAGATTTATGTTTGTTTGGCCAAAATTTTGGTGAGTACTGAACCAGTCAACCACAGACCATGATCCACCAAATGCAACGACAACCTCAGATGAACCAGCAACTTCCTCAGACAACCATTGTTTGTCAGATTTGTGAGCTTTCATGGCTAAAAAACAAGCCTTTTGGATTACCTCTTCTTTCAAATCTCCAAGCCTTTCCCCCATTTGTGTTTTTTATAATCTGTTGAACTGTAAGAGAGGATTAATCACTTGGAATAGATTACAATCAAACAAACTATTTGTAGATAGGAAAATATAGACCCACACTAGAGAGTAGATTCCATTTGAGATGATTTTCTTGGAAAATAATCAAAGCAATAGGAAATTACAAGTTGATTGGTTAGTATTTTTTTAGTGTTATATTTTGTTTTTGGGTTTATTCAAACGTCATTCCATCTACGTCATGGCTACCATAGTTGATGTAAGAGTCTAAGTCTGCAGTCAAAGACAAACTGTTCCCCCAAAAAAAGCTTAAAATAAGCAACCTACATTAGTTCCCCCAAAAAAATTGACTCGTTTATAAATCAACCAAACTCAAGTTTGTCCTAACGTTCGTTTATTTAGCAAGACAAACATAAACATGAAACACATAAAATAATTGGTTCCGTTCAGTCCAACTCGTTTCCAATAAATTCTAAAAACGAAAATTATGTAAAATAACTTAAATATTAGTGTCTGACATAGGGCTCGTTTGTTGTGTCTGATGGCTTATGACTTATGGCTGTGAATGACTTTTGGCTGATTGCATGATAGATTGTTTGTTACAGATGTTGAAAAGTTGCTTATGAGTCGTTATAATTATTTGTTTTTTAAAAAAACTTGAAAATTAGTATTCATATTTCTATGTATATTTCATAAAATGATGAAATGAAGACAATCAAATATTTATTAATGAATAGTTGTCTTTATGTTTAAAACAAAAAACAAAAAAACTTAAAATTTTGGCTTTTTGGCTTTTGGCTTTTCAATGCATAAAGGGGGTTGTACCTTACTTATTGGCTTTTGGCTTATAAGCTGAAACAAACACTTTAAATATGACTTTTCAAAAGTCAAAAGCCAAAAGTCACTCCAAATAAACTGCAACAAACGAGCACATACTCCCTCGGGTAAAAAGTCTCTTTTAAAAGTCAAATTTTTAAAAAATTATAATTTTAGTAGTCCATTAGTAATAAAATAACAATTTTACGCTTAATTTTTGAAAATAGACTTTTTAAGTAAAATATTTCAAAATAAAATAGTGAATTCTAACAATTATACATAGAAAATTTGATCCCAGCTGTCACTCTGATAAATAAAATAATTACATTAAATATTTGTAATAGATCTTTCTCTCCGAAGAATGCAGATAAGTTTTAAGATAAATTATTCTCGTGGAAGACTAACTTAAAAGACTAAAATTATTATTTTCAATATTATTTCTTTTTTGGTGTTATTGGTGGGTGAGTGGGTTGTTAGGTAAGTGTGTGTACAAGCCTGCAAAGGACGGGTGGGATGGGGATTTATAAAAGTGTGATAATCGGGTCACTCCTTAACCTCATTTTCAACTCCTAAAGTTTTTTATATTTTAATTTAACCGCTAAAAAACATTTTTTAGAGAATGATGATGAATATACATTTGATGAAATTTGATCGATACATCACAATTCTAATTTTGCTTCGAAAAATCCAATTTTTGTATCAAAAATCCAATCTTTTTATTTGATTCAAACTAGATTTAGTTTGTGTGTTGTGTTGTTATGCATATAAAATGTTCAATGAAATATCCGAATAATAGTTTGTTAGTTGTTGGACATCCTTTTTCAATCTATATGCATCAATTTTGAGTCGCGTTGCATGATTTGTCAATCGTGATACATTAATTTGGATTTGAGATGCAGGAAAGATGCATTCAATTTAAATCATTTGTTGATTGTGTTCAAGAAAGAAAAGACATGAATGTTTAGTTCATTATAATTTGTAGTGCGATGCATCAACTGGTTGATTGACTAGTTGTATCGTGATGCATAACTTGAATTAGGTAATTAAATTTGATGCATTGCGTTGCATAAATTGATGTAACGCGATATAAAACTGGATTAAGTAATTAAAATTGATACATCGTGGTGCATAAATTGATGCAACGCATTAGACATTGAGTGAGTGATTTGTAGCGCTTCTTAGGTTTTATTAAGGGCATCACAATCTTTTCACCTAAAAATACATTTTTCCAGCTTAAAAAATATATAGGGGACCTAAGCAATTAAAAACTTATAAAAGATGACAACTTGAAGTCCTTGGTTCCAATCCCCATGCCAAAAAAAAGTTGCACTTACCTGACAAAAAATAATCTTGTAAACTAAAGCGATTGAAAATTCACCAAATAACCGAACTTTTACAGATAAATTCTCGATTCAAAACAAGCTCAAATCCCCGCTCAAATGACAGACGCAGCACGAATAAATGTGGCTGTGCTCTTTACTTCTTTTCATACTTGATCGGTTGCTTATATAGAAAGTAGAAACTCGTACATAACCCCCCACCCCGGGTTTTAAGGCAAGTAGTTAATTAATCTATTTTAAGATATTTTGATTAAATAAGTCAGTTTTAAAAATTTATGCTTACGATTTCATAATATTTTAATTAAGTTTTGCATCGGGTTTATACTTTAAGAAAATAACAATATTAGTAAGGGATATACTTAATACAACACATATAAAATACTTAATACAACACTTTTTGAAATAAATTTACTAATTTGCCTTTTTTTTAATTTCAAAATTAAATTGAAAATTATAATTAAATAGAAAAAAAAAGATTGGTGGTGGAGGTGGGCGGGAGTAGGTTTTTAATTAAATAGAAAAAAAATAACTATTTTTTTTTTGTAGAGATGGTGGCGGAGGCTGGGTGGGAGGTGGCGGAAGTTGGGCGGGAGGTGGCGGAGGTTGGGCGGGAGGTGGTGGAGGCTAGGCGAGCTGGGGGAGGGGCAGGCAGTTGGGCTGTGGTGTGGGCTGGGCAAGGGAGGAACTGGGGGAGGCCCAGTCCGTGTGGGAGGGGAAGGGGAGGGAATGGGGCAGGGGCTGGGGCAGGCGGGTGGGCTGGGGTTGAGGGAGGGACTGGGTTTGGCCCGGGCGGAGAGGGAGGGACTGGGCTTGGCCGAGGCGGAATGGAAGGGCTGGGGGAGGGACTGGGGCAGGGGCAGTCGTGGGCTGGGGGCTAGGGGGAAGGATTGGGCTTGGCCCAGGCGATGTGGGAGGGCTGGGGTAGGGGCTAGGGGTTGGGACAGGCGGTGGGCGGTGGTACGATAGGCGGTGGGGGTGGTTCGATGGGCGGTGTTGATTCGGTGTTCAATTTTTTATTTTTTATTCTAATTTATCAAAGGTAATATAATATTTTTATAACAAAAAATGTTGTATTAAATATTTTATAGGTGTTGTATTAAGTACATATGTATTAGTAATTCATTAGTAACAAAATAACACTTTCATAACTAAGAGACAGAAATTTGATAACAAGTAAAATTCCCGGAATGATGCTTCCGTAGATTTTCCTCTTCTTCATTGTCAGTCATACTGATACATACATGCGATCATAAATGGTAAGTCAAGTTACCCATCCATAGCATCAACATCAAGTTTACACTGTGCTATTCACGTTTTTCCTCCACCACAGTATAGCCATCCCTTGCATCGGGTTCATACTTTTGGGAGGCTAAATAAGTCAATGCAGTAACAACGTCCCTAATTGGAGGTCTTGTGTCAGCTTCTTCTTGCAAACACATGCGTGCAACTGCTATTGCTTGATACAGAGCTCGCATAGGATAACGGTTTTGCAACAAAGGGTCAACCAATTTTGGGAACATCGTGTGATCCTTAAAATATGGCCTCGCCTACAAATCATGGCACACGATTTTAATAGAAGCAGGAGTAAGCCAATTCATTGTACTAAAAATTAAAACTCTCTATGTCAGACCATTATGGCTTTTGGGACATCTGCTCTCCAAAATGGAAACTACTACGTGCCCTAAAACTAGTTTTTCCAAGAGCATTTGCAGACAAAGATCACTAGAACCACAACTTTCTTCTTATAATTACATGTAAGCAGGTTATAGGATGTCTAACACTGACCTTTTCCAGGCTACCAAGATTGCCTGCTTTGATGATGAATAGAGCAAGTTTCCCAAAAATTAAAACCAAGACAAACAAAACAAAAATGATGAATATATCAACGGATCAAGATGCTGAATCTGTGGCACTTGTCGAACAAGATTAGAGGCTTTAGAGCTCTCTCTTTTAGTGTGAGCTAGCTTCATAATAAACCAGCTCAACGCATACTTTAGTCCTAATTACTTGGGTCGGCAGCTTGACCATAAGTCGGTAAGTGTAAATGTGATACGAATTTCTGTTTAAAACTTCAAGCTTGAAAAAATTCTAGCGTAGAACGCTAGAAATACCAAGAAATCATGCATCAACTAAAGTGATTGTCCGAGAGACACAACATAATAAGATAGCCTGAAAAGAAGAGTTACTTACCCATGCAATAAGATTATTCTCTCCCACATGCCGGGTGTTGTCAATAGCCTTGCGCCCAGTAATGAGTTCAAGGAGGACAACTCCAAAACTATAAATGTCACATTTCAACGAGAGTTTACCAGTCATAGCATATTCAGGAGCACAATAACCAGGTGTCCCCATCACCCTCGTGGAGACATGAACTTTATCACCAACAGGCCCCAGTTTTGCTAGCCCAAAATCTGACAACTTGGGGTTATAACTTTCATCAAGAAGAATGTTGGATGGTTTCAAGTTTCTGTATATGACTGGAGGGCTTGCGTGGTCATGCAAATATTCCAACCCCTTAGCTACACCAGCTGCAATATTCAGCCTTGCATTCCAGTCCAAAGGCTCTTTATCTGGAGGCATATCTGTCAATAAATATCAAACTATTGATCAGGTAGGTAGGTTGGTTGAATGCAGAAATCTACTCATATTTATCAAAACTAAAAAGGGAGAAGAAGATAACTACTGGCTGTGCAACTTTATGATAGAAGTATGTCAAGAATTAGGGTGGCACTAGCCAAAGATGCTATTGGCACAACTCACCATGTGTATGTGCAATGCCCCAACATAACTTTAAGGGGCTAAGGAGAAAATTTATATTTAGAACGGGCTTGTTTGTAAATTTTGGATTTAGGGTTAAGGCACTTGAGGGGAGTATATATGCTAATTACCCGCATTAGTTTCTCAGTCTAACCATTAAATGTTGGCGTGTTCCGTGGAGGAAGCGGCTATGGGGTTCAAGGATCTCATCAATTCTAGGTAAGAAAGTGATTTCCTAAGTTTAATGATTCCTACCTTGTTTTATAGCTGATGCATTCCTAATTTAGTTTAATTATTCCTACATTGTTTAAGGTAAAATTGCACCACTTCCCAAATTATCTTCTTCATAGCAGATAGCCGACCCCAAAAGCAAGCCACTAACATGGGCTGTCCCCTTCACCCTCATCATTGGTTTAACCACTTTGAAACTAAACTGTAATAGCCATAACTAAGCTGCCTATCTTCCACTTTGGAACACACACATGACACAACCAAATGCATACCGATAATGCCCTAGATCTACAATTTCAGATTTGACTTATTTAAGAATGAGACAGATAAACGAGGAGAGGTCAAATAGCCAACACGATAAATTTTCCACAGCGATAAGCAGGAGGATAGTTGGAAAATAGTCTAGAGGCTTGTTTGAGGAGGTAGGACTCTGAGATGGTGGCGGAGATGGTAGTGAGACCTAGGTGGATTGAACATGTTAACCCAGGGTTATCCACAAATATTGCAATAATGGATATAATAGAAAAGGGTATTCTAGTTACTGCAAAATACTGTTAAGAGTATAAAGTCTTTTTAACACTTCCCATCAAAATTTGATGGGAACAGATGGAGTGATTAACTTGATTACAAGTAAAGTCTAGTAACAAAATAGCTCAAAAACTAAAATATTGGTATTTGAGCCATAAGCCCCCGGATCCGCACCAATGTCCGATCCTCGTACCCAAGTCCATGTAACATAGGTCATGAAATTATAATTTAAGTCAGTCATAAACTAAAACATTGGTATTTGAGCCATAAGCAGAATAGAAGCAGATGGGAAAACAACATATAAGGGTCAGAAACACTTTCCTTTTTATATGTCAAGTACCGGTGGCAATATTTTACTCAATCCAGGTTAACTGACGTGATCCTAGCAAGTCCATGTCCATTCAAGGAAATATCAAGAGTGCAA
This sequence comes from Codonopsis lanceolata, assembly GCA_013146195.2. NCBI lineage: Eukaryota > Viridiplantae > Streptophyta > Magnoliopsida > Asterales > Campanulaceae > Codonopsis > Codonopsis lanceolata. The sequence goes on from CM028384.1 coordinate 90,486,016, forward strand.
ATGAAGACCAAGAATGAAAGAGAACAAATGAAGACCTTGAAGTATGTGAAATATAATGGAAGATTCAAAAGTTCTACATCAACTTAATTTGAGGCTTCATCAGCGATTCGGGTTACTTTGATGACTATTCGTCAAGTATAAAAAGATTGATTGAATTTGAGGCTACAATGGAAGTTGGAGCTTGGAATGCATGGAATATATTTTGGAGGGCTTAAATGACAATTTTTGGAAGCAAAAGCCTTAAAAAGTGAGCCCATAAGTTAAAGGATGAATTTGGGAGCTTTTAGCACTTAAAGGAAGGTATTAGGGGGCCAAAATGCAACTTTGGAAATATGGTACTTTAGAAAAACGGGATTGTTGACTTTTCCTTATTTTGATTTGATTTTGTTTCCTAGTTAGCTCAAGTAACTTAGTTGATCCTTCTATTTTTAGGTTTCTTTTTCCTTCAAGTATTAGGATTTATTTTGAGAGCTATATAAAGGCTTCTCTATTCATTATAAATGGGAACTTTGATTAATACTGAGATTGTGAGTTTTTTTACAAAATTTGTTGGCTCTTTGTGAACTATTTGAGGTTCTACAAGTGGATTCTTGTGGTTGTTTCAAGCTTGACTTATCAATTGATTTCTCACATCAATTATGGCGCCTTTCCTAATACCTAGGTTCTACAATTGTTTCAAGTGTGGGTTGCAGCTCTATATGCCAAGGTTCAATTGTACTAATTGTTGGGTCGAAGTAGCACTTCCGCCCAATCTTTTTGATCCTAGCTTCTAGCTGCGTGAGTAAATCGTTCTTCAACGAAGCCTTCCAAGAAGTTCGTATCATTAACCATTTAGGTACCCAATGTTATAATGGGTGTTAAATGGATAACCCGATAAGTTACCCAATACTATAAACGGTTGGATTTTAATCCAACAACTCAATTAGTTACCCAATAATCAATAATGTTTGGAAGTAGCCCAAAACAGTCTCTTGATAGACTTGACGCAAGACAAAGTAAAAAAAGAAAGAGAAAAACATCATTTAAGGTACTAATCTATTATTATCTCTTTTTTGTTCAATCAATTTTAAAAATGTGTCGCTCATTTTGGGACAACATAATGGATATAATTAAGGGTGTCAATAAGGATAAAGAAAAAAAAAACACTAAGATAATATGTTTAACTGGCTATTGGGTATTACCCTTATTGATATTGGGTAAGTTTTGGTATACCCAAATCACCCGTTACGATTAATCGGCAGTTTCCAAAAATACCCATTAAATCTTACGGATATTGCATTTTACCCAAACCCTACATGTATACCCATCTGCCACCCCTAATCTCAAGAATATATCAGATCCCTGGGCTTTCATAGTACCTTCACCCGAATTATGTTATGCATGCAGCTTTATTTTTTTATTCATAGTGGAGGTGCACAAGCAATGAAGCGATTTGAATTACCCGACCAACATAGTTCTACATCTACATATAATGTGATGTAATCGACTCACTAAGAGCTCCAAGCCTCTATTCCTTCGACCCTCCTCAGTTCACGACAAAACAAGAATTTATTGCAGAGAAACATCAAAGAACATAGTAAATTGTGAATTTGCCTTTCAAGTTTCTCTCAAGACAATGACTAGGCTAAGAAAGTTAATTATCTCACAAAATGATAAAAACAGAGTAATTGAATCTAACCATGTAAATTATCCGCAACTGATCCCAATGGCATAAATTCATAAACAATGAGGCGCCGGTCTCCATCCGCACATTTACCTATCAAGTTGATAAGATTTGGATGATGCAACAATTCAAGCATGAGAACAGTCACTAGAAACTCCCTATTACTCCCTTCCCGGTGATTGTCGTTGAACTGCTTTACAGCAACTAACTACAAAACCAATAATTTTCAACAGACAAAATGTCATAAACAAAGTGAAGATGAGACTTATTGATGAAAATTAATTAGAGAAGTAACTTTTGTCCTCTACTTGAGAGGGAATGCAAGATTAATTTTGGATTGGTGTTGCATGTGGAAGTAGGATAAGTACTGTGTCCATCTTCTCCTCAGGCATTGTGAATAAGAACATTACAGACCACAACAGTCAAACCCAACACTTACTCTCAGGGACACATGCCAGTGATGCCACACATTCAATGAGAGGGTAAGAATTGTTTCTAATCCCGACAAAATCGATTCAAACGGAAAAAGGAGAAAGAAATACACACTCTAATGGAGTTCCCAACTCATAGAGTCTTCATGAATTTTACATGTTCCCTGAATCTTGAGAAAATGTTATATTCTCCTGTTAATTGTGCAAGCTCATGTAACATGTCTTTATAGCGTAATTTGTCCTCAGCATTTTGTGTCCTACTTTTCTGAAAAGTTTTCTGTGCACGTGGAAGCACGCTTTGTGTTGTGTCATAGCGTCAATGTCCTTGCTTTTTAGTTGATGTTGTTTGCCTTCTTTATGTCTAATGGGTTACACTTGTGCCAAGATCAGTTGGGGAGGATTTAAGAAGAAATGGATGTTACTCTCTATAACTCAACCACTGGCAGAGAGAAAAGGTTAAATTTTAAATAGTAGTAGTATTTCCTTACTACAAATTGATGACTTTACTTATAAAAAAAAATGTTGACTTAGGCTTTAGCCCATACACCATATGATGTAATCCAGTCAGAGATTACATCACCACACTCTCCATTATTATTTATCTTCTCTCTTTTTCCCCAACCAAGGACGTGTAGCAGGATCCGTACTAGCTTTTGTGGACTTTGCAGGGGATGTCGTTCTGGACATTAGTTGTGCCTACTTGTTTCAACAACTGGTCCTTTTGGGAGCATTTTTGGGCTGTTTCTCATGGTTTGAAATAGCCTACAGGTCATACTAGCTGTTCAATTAAGTTGCATCAGTCTAGGCAACTTTATCCCCAAATGTACTTTATTTATCAACGAAAAAGACAGGTAAATATTTTCTTCTTTTTTACGTTTGAGGAAAATTAAAATTGAAATAATAAGAAGATAAAACTTCACCATAATCGTTAGTGTCTTTTCAGCAAACCTGTTTTCATTTGTGGTATAAACAGGCTTGATGTGATATAAACTGAGTTTCAGAGCATGACCTACCTGGCCAGTGCATTCTAAGAAACCTTGATAAACACATCCAGACCCATCTACACGCAGCAAAGACTCTGGCCTGAAGTTTTTAGTAGCAGCAGCAAGCTCTCTAAATGTAAAATTCTGTCCAGAAGTAGGCGCCACATCTTTTGCAATAGTCTGCTCTTTCTTGGGATCTGTACAAGAACCGTATTTGAAGATAAGAATGGAGGAATCAGATGCGTCATATATGTCAGAGCAGTACGAAGAAGAAAATAAATCTTAGTTAACAGAAAAGTTGAAGAAAAGAATGAAACAGTTTCCTAGATTGCAAACAGGAACCAGTAGTGTAGTACACAACTGCAAAATTAAATCATAAGTATTGACCACAAGAAGACTTTCTGTTCTCGCATTCTACTTCTACTCAAATCCAGTTTCTTCCTTAAACACTTGCAATTGAAATCACTTGCTACCAACATTTAACATAATCTTTCCTTCCTTTATTAAGTCATTAAGCATCTTGTCTACTCAATTTATGGAGACCTGGAAAAGCCAACCAAATGTAGCATCATGAACAGTTCTGTTAACTTGCGATTGATATGCCAAAAGAACTCCTTTGTTCACGTAATTTATGTGAATATAACGTTCAGTTTCTCTATTGAAGAAGGATTTATTTGCATCTGCGGTCTTCAGCGTCCACTGGATTCTATTAACAAAGGTGTAGTGAAAGGCCGGGTCATGAGGAATCTATTGAACAAAAGAAACTCCAGATAACCATTAAATTTAATTTAGCAAAAATCATTTCTTATCATATACTCTCTCCATTCCACCCAAAGAGTCCGTGTGTGAAAAGTCGTATTATTACAGGATATATAATTAGCATCAAAGTTGGTCATAATTACTATAATGCTTGAACAAAATCAATATTTCAATATCAAATGTGGAGGGTAATGTTGAAATGCTATGGAGATTATGAACATGATTTTTGAAAGTGAACTCTTAAAGTGAAACATCCAAAAATAGTACTCCCTACGATTTGAAATCATCGTCCTCTTTGAACCGGCACACTGTTTAAGAAAACATAATTGACTGTATTATAAATATCTCGGCACATTGTGGATAGCATATCGTGTAATTAATTTTCTTTTGTATACTCCATGTGTACAAAGGACGCGCGTCACTTGTTTTGACACTTGCATTTTTATAATATTTTCTTACTTATCAAAAAAAAAAAAAAAAGGTGTAATGTGTGGTTTCCTTTAATGCCTTGAGCATGTGGCCATAATTAAAGTTCGTAGAAAAAATAAAGGTAAAGTGGTAAAAGAGCTTTTCTAAAAAGTAGAGTTTTGAAAGAGGGCAATTATTTGAAATCGGACAAAACAAGAAAGGAGGACGATTATTTGAAATCAGAGAGAGTATGGTGAACTCTTTCCCGGGAAAAGAGGGTGTAAACGAGAGATACCACATATTCAGGTGGTAAATATTTCCAAGGGCACCAAAGCCAGTTGGAAAATCCTATGTGAAAGAACCATTCCTTTTAATGTTTGTGAAAACCTCATAACCAACGGCGCAAAGGTGCCTCAAATGTTGTTCAATAAGTAGTCTTACCTTTGAAACCATCAAATGCACCTCGAAATTCATTCGGAATAGGGTTTAGCACATCAAGGAAAAGATATGTTACAGTATGAAAAACTTCATCTATATATGGAGAGAATTATAACAAATTATTCAGATTTTGATTGATATTTTATGAAGTACCAATACACATTGTTATGCCCTGGCCTAAATCAAGATGGTAGAAGTAAATTGTACATTTAAATTTGGTCTTCTTCAGGCACATAAACGGGGCAGATATATATATGAGAAATGTAAGATTATAATAGCATTAGTATGGAATGCATGAGGTATTTTCGATATGGAGGCATAGCATAAATGTATCAATTATATATGCATATACAAATAATTTTATCAACGTGAGTATGCAGGCATCTAGCATATAATGCTTAAAAGTTTTGTATCTATTGTTTGGGAAAAAGTAATAAAAATCAAAAAGAGAGTAAAATATCTTAAATACATTAGAGAATTCCAATTAAAAAAGATAAAGAATCAGCTAACTGTTAAATAATTTCCCAATATGTTAGGATATAATGAAATATTGTTTTGATGTTGTGTGATTTTCCAGAATTAGCGTGATATACCCACGCTTTAATATATCCATACGATATGGCACGAAGGCAGAAATATATCTATGATAAATATCATATATATTTCAAACCATAGTGTAACAACAAATGCACGAATGAGAGGATAAAAAATTCTATCATTAACTGACGAATAAGCTGATATTTCACCAGATTCAACGGACTTCAAGTTAGCTTTGGTTGACAAAACTGAAAGCACCTTCCCCATTAATGTTCTTTTTGTGCCCAATGAATTCATTCTCTCATGGACTGACAATGCAAACTCAAGCTTAACAATGACCTCAGCCATTGTAGGACGTTGCTTTTGAGAATCATGCAAACAACTGAGCGCAATTTGTGCATACTCCATCAAGTATTTAGGCAAAACTTGCTCCCTCAAACTAAAATCAATAATCTGATTCAGTTTTCCTTTTTTAGTACAGTGTGAAGCCCATCTAGTCAAAGCCCATTGCTCCTCGTCAAGACTTACATCCACGGCAGGCCTCCTACAAAGCACTTCTAACAATACCACCCCAAATGCATAAACGTCAGATTTCCTTGTCAGTTTGCCTGTTAAGTAATACATCGGATCGAAGTATCCAAATGTTCCTTTAACATCAGTTTTGACGTATGTATTTGGCTGATTTATTGGGCCCTTTTTCGACAACCCGAAGTCTGAAATCTTAGGTGCCCAATTTTCATCCAATAAAATGTTTGACGTCTTCACGTCCCGATGTATGACTCCGTCCTGGGTGCCTGTACCAGTATGGAGGTAGTCTAGACCACGTGCTGCACCTATGCATATCTTGAGTCGTTGCACCCATGACAAAGGAGTACGCACCTTGTGCAGATGATAATCAAGGGTTCCACCAACCATATAATCATAAACCAGGATCATCTCATCTCCATCATTGCAATACCCGATAAGAGAAACAAGGTGACAGTGACGCAACCTAGAAAGCATCTCGATTTCAGTCCAAAATTCAGAAGCCCCTTGCTTCGACATGGAATCCAGCCTCTTAATGGCAGCAGCATCACTTGTCCCAATGTTGATTTGACCTTTGTAAACCTTCCCAAATCCCCCTTGCCCAATGACCAAGGAATCGTCAAAATTCTGGGTCGCCGATTGAATCTCAGCAATTGAAAACCGACGACATAATTGCTCCGATGGTAAAGCAAATTTGGTTTCATCAACACTTGCAGGGAACATCTTCTATGTAAGAGAAGCTCCGAGAGGAGAGAAGAATTACTGGTCAACGTTTCCAGAAAATGCTTACCGCGCAAAGGGAGGCTGACTTTCGAATGTGTGTATATAAATTCGTGATGTTTGTTGGCTATGAGAACATTTCAAAGTTCAAACTTGATGGTGCGGTTCAGTTCAGCTAGTATTAAATTAATGATTCGGAACAAATGCAGTATGATTGACAGTGACTTAATTAAACTAATATCCCAAAATTTCGACGCCTACCCTGCAGAAAATGGCTTGCCCTCGTTTGAAGTAATAAAAACTTAGTATAAATGCGTTGAGGATTCGGAATCAAAAACAAAAATATACCTCCTGAGTCTTGCCGGTTACCGGACTGGCGTTGCGGAGCTGAGAAATTGGTCGGCAGACAAGTTCATTGGAGGCGGAACAGTAGGCCGGACGCAGTCGGAAAGGTGGGAGTAGAAGTGGTTTCTGTGCATCCCTCTCCGATGTGTAGCAACGGTCTAAGCCGGCGGCAAAAACCCATCCAAAATCAACACTGATATAACCCTTTCCGATCTCAAGCACTCCCTCTTGACGAGACCTCGAATCTCGATTTTCATCAAAATAGGAGTTGTTAAATTTTCTTATTGGCCGTCTGTCTACACTCTACGTGTGCAGCTGCCATTGTAATGCATTTTCGGACCAGCTAAGGGCTTGTCTGGTATTACTGTTTGCGCTAAAACGCAACAAAACGACATATATAAGACTCAGAGAAGTGTAGCTTTTAGTCACAACTCTAATTGCTTTTAAGAAATTCATGAATCACATACCTAGAATTTTTGTTGCACAAGAAATTAATGGAAACAAAATTAAACACTAACATTCATTAATGTCTAAACTTTTAGCTTAAAATTGGCTATTGAATTTTTCCCTTTCCTTTCTTGGTCGAAGAAGCTCACCAAAGATCGGTACTTTGACAAATTTTCTTTGATTTCTTCTCTATCTTAGAATAACCCTCCCCATTCTTTTCCCTTTTGCCGCTTTAGTTCTTCACTATGAGAGAGAGAGAGAGAGAATTGATATTTTCTTCGATCAACTTGGTAGAGAGTCGAGAGACAAGGTAAGTTTGCTTTACATCCAATTTTCTTCTAAAAAAAATTAAAATAACAAAAAAGTGAGGGTATCTTTTGTTAAAAAATGATTAAGGAAAATCAATCAATTACTTTTATTACTATTTATTTAAAGGTATACTCCTTCCGTTCTGGGTAAAGAGTCTGCTATTCCATTTTGGGATGTTCACTTAAAAAGTTTATTTTTTAAAATTAAGATATAAAAATATCATTTTATTACTAATAAACTACTAATAGTGTCATTTTTTTTAAAAAATTGACTTTCAAAGAGAAACTCTTTACCATGGAACAGAGGAAGTATGTATTAAAATAAAGTAAGATATACCCTTTATAAAAGGATAAAACTATCATTTTTTACAATTATTCAATTTACGAAATAGTGTTTTGAATTAGTATGTCAAACACGTTTATAAAAATAAATCTGCATTTTAAAAATGTTGCGTGTTAAAAACTATGCACCAAATTAGTTATATAAGAATATATGTGATATAAAAATATTACATATAAAATTTTAGTTATATAATAATATATGTAATATAAAAAATGGAAAATTTAGTTATATAATAATATATGCAATATAAAAATATTAGATAATATTAATTTATTATGGTGATTTGGTTCAGATCAAAGGGTATAACTATCTTTTTAACAACTACTCAAGTTTATGAAAATAACATTTTGAAATTATATCTCAAACGTGTTTATGAGGAAACCGTTGCGTTTTGCAACCGTTGCACCAAACGAGCCCTAAAAGTGGGCGCCAAGCTAATTCGGCTCCCTCTCTCCATCCCCCCCTTCCTTAATAAGTTGTCCGACTTTACCTGTCACGATTACCGAAATGATCAAATAAATTTATGGACTACGATGAGCCATGTTAAGATGAGATTAGGGCTGCTATTGACATTTTGTTAAATTCATATACTCTATCTCAATTAGGGGTGTACATCGGAAGTCGGAACCACTGAACTGAACTGAATCAAATAAACCAGTTGTTTTGGTCGAAAATTGTTCAGTTTTGATTTCAAAATTTGGAAAATCGCTCAATTCAGTACAGTTCACGGTTTTTGGTATCGAACCAAACCAACATATATATTTTTATTTATTTATTATATAATATATACTATATGACATTTGTTAACTATTTTAAACATTTACATCATCTAATATGCATAATCTAAGCTCTTGATTTAGTCATATACTCATTATATATACACATACATATACATTAAACCAAACAAATTTTTGATTGTTGGAGGACTATTATTTCTTCCATTGTTTGTATTTATTTTGGAGTTTGTATTGTTTTCTTTATGATAATTTATTTTTAAAAAGTTATTTTCTATTTTTGATGTTAATTCCAAATTAAAATGTTATTCTTAATGTTGGTTATGTTGATTAAAAACAATTTATATAAACCACAAAACCAAACCAAACCGAGTGGTTCGATTCGGTTCCAAAGTCTTCTTCGGTTTAGTTTGAAATTTTTTGAACCATGCGGTTCGGTTCGTGGTTTTAGCCTAAATCAAATCAAACTGAACCACGTACACCTCTAATCTCCATGTTTGAAATTAATAAAGTTTACTATGCTTCCATTTTGTTTTAAATTGTAGTTTTTCTATTTCTAAAATAATATACTCTCTGTATACCAAAATTATTGTCATGTTTGATCTGAGAGATGGATTAATAAAAACTATGTTTGACTCGATTATTATTATTAGTAATTTTGTAATTTATCACTTTTGCCCCAATGAAAATAAGAAGGTTGGAGTGACAATAGAAGTACTAGTATTAGGGGTGTAAATGGTTCGACTTGGAATAAATTATGAGCTGAACCGCATGTCATCGGTTTGAGAAAAATCAAACCGGAGCTAAATCGTTTAAAGTCTTGAGTTGAACCGAACCGAACCATGATGGTTCGACTCAGTTCCGTGGTTCGATTTGAATTTAGAAAAAGTTCTAGTCATTCAAAATTTAAGTAAATAAAGAAAATATTATAAAAACACGCTAAATAAAAATATTAAAAAATTAAATATAATACAATTACATTCATAAACTCACTTTTAAAAAAATTGCACAAACTTTCAAATAAAAGGATTAACATTTTTAATTTTTATAATCAATAAATTGAATCAAATATAATAAAAATACAATAACGTACATGATATTAAAAACGTTTATATAAATTCAAAAAGTTTAAAGGTAAATTCCTAAATACTAATATTAGTCTTATATTTTATATAGTATAAAAATATTAATAGTATAAGAATACTAAAGTATAAAGGTTAGGAATTCTAAAGAATTTGTTGTTTAACTCGGTGGTTCAGCTCAAAATTATTTGGTTTGGTTCGATTTGACTTGACTCGACATATCAAGCCGTAAACCAAACCAAACCGTTCGACTTTTCAAAATCTCAAACCGAACTGAACCATATAACACCAAAAACCGAACCAAACCGCATGATTCGATTTGGTTCAGCTCGATTTGATGGTTTGGCGACTCAGATTGACACCCCTAACTATAATCTTATACTTGTTTTTATTTTAATTTTTTCTCCGGGACGACCGAAAGTTTAAAAGTTCGAGTGTATTTGGTAAGCTCATATTATACTACAAATATCCCCCCCCCCCCGCCACTCGCCACCCACTTTATTTCCAATTTCTATGAACAACAAGGGTTGAAAGTGATGAAAAAAGTGTAGACTTTGTGAAAAAGGAGTGTGAATTCTTAATTACGTCAAATAATCATCTTAATTCCGTATATCTACTAGTAACCTTTCAAATTTAATATTTTGATAGATTTACAATAGTCATATCCATCTAATTTTACAAAAAAACATGTTCTTCTCTAACAAAGTTACTAGCGCACCAAGCAAGATAGTTCGATTTATTTTAACCTTTCTACAATTATTACCAAAGACATTATAATTCCCCGTGAAAAATGAATCCAAGGATAGAGGGAAAAGTTGGAAGAAATGGGGAGAGTTGTAGAGTTTCTTTAGTATCCTTGTGTGAACTAATTGTATTTGAATTTATTCAAATACATTAATTCAATAATAACACAAATACAAGTTAATTTGGTGATTTGGCTTGTTCTATATTATGAAAATTCTCAAACTACTTCAAAATCAAGAAAGAAAAAAGAATTAAATTCCATAACAAGTTGAACCCTAATCTAAACCCAAACCATTTACCCCATAAACTTAACAATAGAAATGAACTTGTGACTAAACGAGAGCGAGAGAGACTCTTGCAAGCCTATTTTCTTGACTTGTGATACAGAAAGAAAAAAATAATTAAATTCAAAAACAAGTTAAACCCAAACCATTTACCCCATAAACTAAACGATAGAAATGGATATTACAAATAAATGGATAATTTACAAGAATCTTGTAACCCTATTTTCTTGACTTGTGATACAGAATTTAAAATACAAAATAAAATAGGAGATTATGAACTGGTCTACTATTACTATCTCATCCCCACCTCATTGGAACAGCCAGCAACAGATATCAATTTCTGCAGCTTCCCGTAGATACAACTCATTGGTAAAGAGTAAAGAGTAAAACCCCAAGTGTTGTAGAGAGCCATCAACACAAGTTTCAAACTTTATCCATCTATTTTCAGCTGGTGTCAAGGTCAGAATATAGACCAGTTACCCTGCCAAAGTATAGGATACAACATTATATCCCTTGACAAGACAATCAAGAAATTTATTAATAATTTCAATATACATTATTTCCCAATTTCTATGAGCACCAAGATTTTCGAATGGGCCGTTTTTGTCCAAATGACTAAGAAGTCACAGAAAATTGGACGAAAAAACGAAAAATCAAGAACAATACAATTTTAAGAACATGTCAGATAAGAAAAAATGAAACAAGGGTGTTGGTGTGGGAGGGATGGCAATTGTCCCCCCTTCTCATCTTTCATCCAATCAACTATCGCATTCATTTTACCCATTAAAATGACTTGTTGGGTCCGCAATTTAATTGCTCAATTTTACAATGGGCTTGAAATAGGTGTTAACCCAGTAAGTTAGCCGATATAATAACTATCCAAGTAACCCCAAAAAAATCTTTTGATCGAGTCGAGGCAAGATAGAGTAAAAAAAGTAAAAAAGTGCCAATCTTTTACTATTTCAATTCTCTACAATTTCAGAAAAATCAACACCCGATTTTGGGACACGCATAGTATATTTTACTATAGGTGTTAACATGGATAAAGAACAGAAAAAAAAAAAAATCCAAACAAAAGATGAAATGTTTAAAGAAAATTCAGTGTAAAACTTAATTTGTCATTTGGATAATATCTGGTGGATCGTTTGGGAGGTACTACCCAAAATTATCCATTTTGACTAATGGGGAACTATCGGGTAAGTACCCAAAGGAACCCTTTAAACTTAATGAATAACTTTGGGTATTCAAACCCAACCATTACACCGAATTGCACACCTGGATCATCTAATCTCCCAATTTAAATGACAAGGGGACATTGCATATTTTTCAAATATACTTGAAAAACATTTTATATCTATTTCTTGGGATAAACCAGCGTTGACAGGAGATGCAAATATGCAATATGAAGCCAAGCACTTTGCTTGACTTTCTGTGACATTTTGGCTAAATTTGAGTGATTTGTCTATACTCTTTTCCACGTGTGCAAGTGGAACACAGGTTGTTAAACAGAAAGCAATTGAAACCCAATATGTAAGATCTTATAAGGATGAACCAGTGAACCAAGAAAGAACCATTATGCTCTAGTTAAGGGTATCGAGAATATAGCGTCCTGCTACCCCAAAAGCACATGGATATGATCTACCAAAACCATTAAAAGCCATAGCTAAAGTCAAAATCAGCACATCAATTTCCGGAGTAAGAGGCCACTTACTTATCATAAGACAAGTATGCATCACCAATTGTTCCAATGACTTTATTCCGCACCTTTCTCACGCAAACCTGGAAAAAGATCACAAATTATAATACCATTTCTGTATAAGATACATAGATAAAATATTCAATTCAAACACTAAAAGCACCTGCACTTGATCCAGAGGGCCTGCATCTGGATCCCTATTGCGATGAATAACAATTCCATTGTCACACTTGTTTATAAAGTGAGCACTTCCACTTATGTCATACATATTTGGAGGGCCTCCAACCCAATGATGCATCTGTTAAAACAGGTATAGAAGTTATGTATAAGTATACTATGCATACAAACTAAAGTTAATGTTTCCAACCTGTCTCGGGTGCGCTACAAACCAAACATGACAAGCATGATGTTGAGCAAATCGCTTGATCTTTGTCAACATTTGACTCACATACTCTGTCTCAGTCCTGATTGATAAAAATTAACGCATGATAAGGTGATTAATAGAAGAAATGTTTAATAGGAGACGAACACCTGTTTTTCCAAGATATTACTACAAAGTCATCTTAAATTACTATCAGTATAAGAACTAATCAAAGAATTTATTTTTTAAAAAAAGAATCAAATTAATTTCGGAAGAGAAACCAAATACAAAAAGGTACTACAGGAACAACAAATTATACCACACAAAGGAGACTTCATTGTGGAAGCCACCTTCCCAGGAAACATATAACATATCCAATGTGAAAATCAATGGAGTGTGAGTGTATGAAAATATCTAAAATGAGAAGCATCAACAATTACATCTCCGTGAGAAATGTGCCTTGATAGATAATTTACACACTTCCTAACAAACAAATTCAGTTTTCTTTGTTTTAGCTCAAGTATAACTAAATAAGATTAATTTCTTATTCACGATTTAACAAGACATTAGATCCATCAAGACACTATTTACACCAGTTGCCGACTCTGAGAATATGCATGACTTTCCTGTTCTAAATTAAAAACCAAGATGTGGATTAAGAAAATCTTACAAACTCATGATCATATTCAACACGTATTCTAAAGTATCAAGAGTGTGTCCCTGTCGAACACAAATCTAATATTGACACCTAAGACAGCAGAGTGTCCGTGCTTCAGAGTGAAACTAAACTGCCCACAGGAAGGAGACCACATAACACGCTAGTTGGAAGAAATATATAATCAATACCAGAATCAGTGATCTAAAGTTCAAATTATGACCAAAATAGTAACTAGCCAATCTACAATGATTTATTACTAATAATTAACAGTACTGTTGTACCAAGGCTCGTTTACCTCGGCATTTTTACTACAGTTTAGAATAATAGATGACCACAAATATTTTATTGAAATGTTCCAACAAGATAAAGGTAAAAAACGGAAACTCAAATGAAGTTCAGCACTATTTCAGTGAGCTTGTGAGTCCTTGAATTGAAATGAATAAACTATAGATTATCACGCAATAGGGATTAATTTAAGGAAAATATGGCATATATAAGGTGCATGAAAAGGTGACTCACTGGCCTGTGGGGCGTTGGTGATCAAGCTCGTTATATGGATCAATCAGAAGTCCATTTATCCCATGTCTTAGAACTGCAGCTTTTGCAAGCGAGATGACCCAGTCTATATTTGGAAGGGATTCATTCTCACACCTATTCCATAACCATTTTAGTCAGGAAAAAGTAAAATAACTTCACATAAAAGTTATGTTGACAAAGGAAAGGGAATATTGCTCATAAATCTCACTGTTCGGAAGCAGCAGATATTTCTCACAGAGAAGCTACAGAGAAATAGGATCATTTTGGAATTTCACATAAACATCAAAAGCAAACTAGAGACAAATAAGGGAAAAGATGGTTGACTTGTGAGATTTTTAACTTCTCTTAATGTGATAGTTAGTGTTTAATGTTACAGGTTATTTCACTGAAGTATCAGCCAAATTATGTCCCACCATTTAGGTTAAATTAAGTTTAAAGAAAATGGGACAAAGAGCTTACTATTATGTCCATACCAATATTACTTTCTGAAAGCATGATACATGCTAAGTATTAATGCTTCTCCTTGGGTGGTCTTTATATAAAAGAAGAAAAAGGAATACTTTCTGGAACTCTGCTCCTTTAGCGATTTGGTGGACTATTTGGAAAGAAAGGAACCAAAGGATCTTTGAGAACATTGAGGCTGATATAGGAGGGATCAAGAAAGCTTTTCTCCAGACCATTCGTTTTTGGTGCTTAGAAGCTGATCCTAGAACAGGGGATTCTTCTGTATATACTATGGATAGGTCTTTTGTTTTATAAACCTTTCATCTTGTATAGCCCCTGTCTACAAGGTCGCGTCACCTTTTTTGGTGCATGATATATTATACTTTTTACTTATCAAAAAATAATAATAATGATACTCATCAAGAATATTAGCACGAATGCTAGAACAATACTCTAATTGTGCCTACGAAAGATGCTATGGTGAGCGGGCGCCACGAGCAAGGGCGTGAACTCTTTCGACGTCCCTGTTTGGGGGGAGATGTTAGTTGACAGCCGGAGTCGGTGTGGGGAGGGGAGTCGTGGCGGAGGAGTGCCGGAGAAGACAAAGTCAGGCAGCGATAAGGGTGGAGGAGCGCATGTTCAGAAAAAGTTGGTGTGGCGTCAGAAAAAGTATGAGGTAGCAGGGGGCAGAGACAGCACGGCAAAGGGCACGTGGGCAGGCAGTGCTTCAAATTCAAATTTTAAACCGGATGTGGGCGATGTTGTCGTTAATGGTGAGAATGAGTTTCAAGCCAAGGTGGGCCTTTGTGCGAAGGGTCATCCAGAATTGGAAGCAGGTGTTTGTGGGCCGTCTTCAGCCCAAAGCCCATTTGTATTTATATTACACCCTGAGTTACAGCAGGCCCAAGACGGTTTTTTAAAAGATTTTTCTAAGGGTGGGCCGAAGGACAATATGGACAAGTTTAATTCTATGGGTGGGTTTGGTTTTCCTTTATTAACAGATGGGGCAGAAGCCCAAATCGGTCAAGTTAGAAATCAGGAAGACGGGTTATCTTTTGGAGAGGCCAGTAATGTTAAGGGTGGACGGATTGAGACGAAGAATTGAGATGAAGGGCATGGTGACTGCGTCAACAATTCGACCTCTGGTTCTGATGTCAAGGAGGTTGATTTGTCTCATCTTCAAGAAGAGTATAGTGGGTCGGCTTCGAAGAGGGTTCATTACGAAAAAGCCGTTACAGATACACTTTCGACTGTTCTTAACGGAGCAGATTCTTCGGCCAATTCGAGAATGGCAGACTCTGAGGATTTTCTGGAGTGGGTTTTCAGTCGAGAGCTTCGCCATAGCAGCGAC
Source organism: Codonopsis lanceolata (assembly GCA_013146195.2). Lineage (NCBI taxonomy): Eukaryota > Viridiplantae > Streptophyta > Magnoliopsida > Asterales > Campanulaceae > Codonopsis > Codonopsis lanceolata. Next base: position 90,501,814 of record CM028384.1, read on the forward strand.
AGCGGGGGTAAGTACGAGGATCGCTTTCTCTTTGAGGAGTCGGCAGTTGCTGAAGGTTTTTTGGCGGGTGAGAGAGCTTCGTATTCCTTCGAGGTAGGTAGGGGTCTGGTAGCGAAGCCCTTGAATGTTGGGAATTCTGGGTTTGAGCATTTTTCATCTTTAGATAGGATGGAGGAGGGGCAGTCAGTGGAGGATGGCGAACCTATCTCCTGCACTCCGATCAACATTATTCGGCCTGAAGATAATTGCGAAGTGGAGTACCTCACAGATAAAGAGGTGGAGGAGGATATCTCGTTATGGGTTAAAAAAAAGGCTTTAGGTGTCGGGAAGGCATTGGGGGTGGCTGGTTCAGGTTATGAAGATCAGATTCTGGCGCTTCTTCTAGACATCGAAAAGAAGTGGAGAACGTCAGGGGGTGGTAGTGTAAAGAGGCAGAACAAAACTAGGGAGAAGGGTAAAAGGGAACTCAAGCAATTGTGCAGTAGTCTCAATGCCGATTTGTTTTCGTGTCAGGGAGGGGGAGATAGAAGGAGGAAAAAAATAGTTTAATATGCATATTAGAATTGTGTCTTGGAACGTGTGGGGTCTTAATGATGTAAATAAAAGAATGCTGATAAAAGGTTTGATCAGGAGATGGAATCCGACTATTGTTTGTCTGCAAGAAACGAAATTGGAGAAGGTTGATGTTAGGATTATTGATAGTATTTGGAGTGCTAGAGGGGTGGACTGGGTGCATTTAGATTCTGTTGGAGCAGCTGGGGGGGTTCTAGTTATGTGGGACAGAAGTGTTCTGTCGAAAGCTGATTCAGTGCTGGGAGAATTCTCAGTCTCTTGTCTTCTGAAGACACTGGATGATAGTAAAGAGTGGCTCTTTACAGGGGTTTATGGGCCTTGTAGTAATGCTGTTAGGGAGAGATTTTGGGCAGAACTAAGGAATACAAAAGCTAGATGGAATGTGCCTTGGTGTGTAGGGGGTGACTTTAATGCGGTTAGATTTCCTCATGAACGTTCTAGTGCTCGAATCTATTCCAGAGAAATGATGAAGTTCAATGATTTCGTCAATGAGATGGAGTTGGTGGATCTTGCTTTGGTAGGGGGGGATTTTACGTGGTTTAGAAATGGGGAGCGTCATCAATTTTCGAGAATTGATAGATTCTTAATTTCAGGAGATTGGGAGTGTTGCTTTGGTAGTTCTGTTCAGTCCTGCCTTCCGAGACTATCTTCTGATCATGTGCCGTTGCTTCTTGAGTGTGATGGTGGTTCTAAAGGGAGAACTCCTTTTCGGTTTGAGAATATGTGGTTAAAGGAGCCTGGGTTTCTGGACTGGGTTAAGGATAGATGGGATTCTTATTCGGTGGCAGGTGATCCAAGTTTCAGATTAGCTAGGAAACTGAAGATGCTCAAGGAGGATTTAAAAGTTTGGAATAGAGAGATCTTCGGTAAGGTGGAGATTAAAATCAAATCAATTTCAGATGTGATTTGCAGACTGGATGAGAAAGCAGGGGCTGGTACACTGAATGAGGAAGAAGAATCCCTTAGGGTGCAGTTAAATCAGGAATTGAAGAGTCTTCTTATACGCGAAGAGATCTGTTGGCGCCAAAAGTCGCGGGTTCAGTGGTTAAAGGAGGGAGATAATAATACCAAATTCTTTCACAGGATGGCAAAAATACGTGGAGCAGCAAAAAAAATCAGATCTGTCCAGATTGAAGGAGTGCAGTTAGAGGATGAGGCAGATATTAGGGTGGGCATCATGAATTTTTTTAGGCGTCAGTTTGAAGAAAGTGGGGTCTGGAGACCAAATTTGGATGGTGTGGGCTTTGACAGTATCAGTGCTGTGGATTCGGCAGCCTTGGAGCGTCCCTTTTCGATCGAGGAAGTGGTAGCAGTGCTACGTAAGATGGAGGGAGATAAAGCCCCAAGCCCCGATGGGTTTTCTATGGCATTTTTTCAGCATTGCTGGGAGGTGATTAAAGGGGACATCATGGAGGTGTTTCAGTTCTTTCATTCTAGTTTGAGATTTGAGAAAAGCCTTAATGCTGCGTTCATAGCCTTGATTCCGAAAAAGTGTGGTGCTACTGATTTGAAAGATTTTCGACTGATAAGCTTGGTTGGTGGCATTTACAAGCTGATATCCAAAGTGCTAGCCCAAAGAATGAAGAGGATAATGGGGAGTATTATCTCGGTGTCGCAGCACGCTTTTGTGAAGGATAGACAGATTTTGGACGCGTCTTTTATTGCCAATGAAGCTGTGGATGATAGGTTGAAAAGCGGGGTCCCAGGGTTGTTGTGTAAGTTGGATATAGAGAAAGCTTATGATAATGTGAACTGGGATTTTTTGTTATACATGTTGGAAAGAATGGGTTTTGGTTTCAAGTGGATTCAATGGATCCGTTTCTGTATTTCTACGGTTCGCTTCTCTGTCTTGGTGAATGGAGAACCATCGGGATTTTTCTCTAGCTCGAGAGGCTTGCGTCAAGGAGACCCTTTGTCCTCGTTTTTGTTTATCGTGGTAATGGAGGCTCTTAGTAGGATGTTAGAGAGGGCAGTGCAGGCAGGTCTTATAAGTGGCTTTAAGGTGGGGAGGAGAGGGGAGAGGGAGGTGTCGATTTCCCATCTTCTCTTTGCAGATGATACCTTAGTTTTTTGTGGTGCAGATAAGGCTCAGTTGGGGAATCTTCGATTGGTTTTATTATTTTTTCAAGCAGTTTCCGGCCTTCGCATTAACATTTCTAAGAGTGAAATTATTCCTGTAGGGGGGGTGGAAAATGTTGGGGCTCTAGCTGCATTCTTTGGTTGTAAGTCTACTTTTCTTCCTACCTCCTATCTTGGGCTTCCCATAGGTGCACAAAGAGCGAGGCGTTATGGAATCCGGTGGTCGTGCGTTTGGCGAGATTGGCGGGGTGGAAGCGTCAACTTCTTTCCAAGGGGGGGAGATTAGTCCTGATCAAGAACACTCTTGCTAATTTACCAACCTACTTCTTATCGCTCTTTGTGATTCCTACCACAATTAGGCAAAGATTAGAAAAGCTGGAAAGAGATTTTTTGTGGGAGGGGCAAACAGATGAGCATAAGTTTCATTTAGTGAATTGGGAAAAAGTGTGTTCGAGGGTTCAAGAGGGAGGTCTGAACATCAGAAAACTCAAATTATTTAATGAGGCCTTGCTGGGAAAATGGTTGTGGCGATATCTCACAGACAAGGAGGCTTTTTGGAGGCAAGTGGTGGTTTGCAAGTATGGAGAAGGGGGTCATTGCTGGTTCCCTAACGAGGTCAATTCGTCTTATGGGGTGGGAGTCTGGCGAGGTATAAGGAAAGGGTGGAATTCTTTTGAAAGATTCATTGCTTTTGAGGTTGGCAATGGGGCCTCGGTGAGGTTTTGGAAAGATAGATGGTGTGGGGATACTTGTTTGAGGGAGGTGTTTCAGAACTTATTTGAGCTTTCCACGAATAAGGATTGTAGAGTTAGTTCTATATTATCTTTGGTGGAGGGTAAGCCTATTTGGAATCCCATGTTCAGAAGGAATTTTCATGATTGGGAGATAGAGTTAGTTGTGCAGTTTTTAGGGATGCTTCAAGAGCGAGAATCTGACGCAGCCGATGGATAAGGTGGTTTGGAAAGGCAGGGGGCTCTCTTTTTTCAGTTAGCTCGTATTATCTCAAGCTTCTCAATTGTGGTAGAACTTCTTTTCCTTGGAGAGCAGTTAGGAGATCCAAAGCCCCTAAGAGAGTGGCTTTTTTCATGTGGGAAGCGACTCATGAAGCTATCCTAACCCGGGATAATTTGCGGAAACGTAACATGGTTCTTGTCAATAGGTGTTATATGTGTAAGGTTGGCGAGGAGAGTGTAAATCATTTACTTCTACACTGCCAAGTGGCTTTAGAGCTTTGGAATTGTGTGCTGGGTATGTTCAAAATGTCTTGGGTCATGCCAAATTCGATCATTGACCATGTCAGAGGTTGGAATATGGGGTATTCGAATAGGAGTAGTCGTATATGGGGGACAGCTCTTTTGGGAGTGTGTTGGATTCTATGGAAGGAAAGAAACCATAGGGCATTCGATAACGTGGAAATGTCAGTCCCGGAATTGAAGAATTTGTTGATTCGTACCCTTCATTTTTGGTGCTCCAAGGCTGTTCACTCTTCTTCTAGTTCCAACATTGCTATTGTAGATTTTGTAAATAGCATAGATATTGGTTAATCTTTTGGTTGGTATACTTCTAGTGTACAAAGGACGCATCACCTCTTTTGATGCTTGATATATATTATTTACTTATCAAAAAGATAATAGACAAGCGGCGCCACATCACCTCCTAGGAGTAGTGAAAAATAAGCAACTTATTGTCGGCATACACAACATCAAATTTTGCCTATCTTAACTCCGGTATCCCTCGAAGACCTCTATATTCCAAATTATGAGCTTCTCCTAAACTCTTGTTCAGTTATTTAGAGTATTTACGCCAAATTTCTGCCTTTTACTAAATATAACAACTATCATCCGCATAGACTACATCAAGTTTGATTTGAGAAAGAAATCCAATTCCTTTCACGTGGCTACTTGTGGTCGAGGACGCAGTGGAAGAGGACAGCAAGTACTAGTCAGGGAGATGGCTGAATTGAGAGGAAAAATTGAGTTTTCACGAAGCTGTTCAAGCTTCGCATCGAAGTGAAGGTGCAGCTTCCCAGATGAAGACTTTGGAGGTGACCGTGAGCTTGGGCAGTCCGGGAGATAGCGCCAAGGAGAATGAAGACTTCAATACCACTATGGACAGGAGCCTAGAGACGAACCTGAACGCGGATTGGGGATTAGAAGAGAGATTGGTAAAAGTGCTGGATTTGAATGGCAGACGAATAAAGATTGAGGAGGTTAATTTCTTCAAAAGGATCCATGCAGAAGACTACTTGGATTGGGAGGTAGGTTAGAGAATTACTCCGACTAGAATCCCAGGTTTAGAGAGTTACTTTGAGTGGAAGATCATGATGGACAGGTAAAAGGTCTAGCCCTACCCACAAACTGATGGACAATCTGAACTCGCAAACAGAAGCTTCAGAAATATGTTGCGCTGCATTGTGGGAGATCACGTTAAGATTTGGGAAGAAGTCCTGCCTCATGCTGAGTTTGCCTACACTCACTGAACAAAACTACTCGAAGGACCCCTTCTGAAACTGCATTTGGTTTTAAATGACATGCGTTAGACCTTATTCCATTGCCACAAGACGCTAAGTTGAGCAATGGTGGAGAGACCTTTGCAGACCACATTAAATGTAACAATGAGGAAGTTTGTGCTGCAATCAAGGAAAATAACATGGTATACAGTGAATCTGCAAATCACCATAGGCGTTTCAAGTAGCTAAATGAAGGAAACTTGCTTTTGCTCCATTTAAGGAAGGAAAGGTTCTCAAAAGGAACTTATCACAGATCAATTGCAAAACAGTTTGGGCCTTAGATAGAGCAAAAAAGATAATACTCCCTCCGTTTCAGACAAAGAGTCCACTATACTATTTTGGGATTTTACACTTAAAGAGTCACTTTAAAAAATTATGTCTACAATCTCCGTAACATTTTTTTTGTGATAAGTATGTCTACAATCTCCATAACATTTCAACTTTACCCTTCACATTTGATATTAACATATTGATTATGCTCAAACATTTTTGTAATTTGAATGCCGTTCAATTCCTCTTTCCAAATGGTCCACCATATCTCCGCAGGAGCATAGTCCCCAAAAACGTTCCTTCTTCTTTCGTATAATGACCACCCTCGAAGAATCTCAATAATAGATCTGGGCATGGCCCAAGAAACACCAGCTAAGAGGAAACACATAATCCATAACCCTCTCACAATTGAGTAATGCAAAGGCAGGTGGTTCACATTATCCTCCTCATTCTTACACATGTAACACCGATTGACATAAATCTTGCCACGAGAACTCAAATTCTCGCCTGTCAAGATAGCTACCTTAGCAGCCTCCCAAACAATAAAACACCCTGCTAGGAATTTTAGCTTTCTAGATTATGTTTCCAAGGAAATGAGGATCTGCCTCTATCATTCAGCTTTGAGTAAAAAGATTTAACCGAGAAATTTCTATCCTTTGAACCCTTCCAAAAACTTTATCTCCTCCTGAACCTTGCCTCTTAAAACCATGAAGCAAATCCAAAAACTGAGCAGCGACCTCGATCCCCCACCCCAATCATGAAAATTTCTAAGAAAGACAGGACTCCATAGATCAGCCCCCCCATGATTTGCTAAGAGTGAACTCAAGAGGCATGAGAGATCAGGACTTCCTTGGGGAACCAAAGGTGATCCCTTAATGCGTACATTATCGAACTTCTAGAAGGCTTGTTAATCAGTCTGATATTTAATGTTTCTGATCTTTATGCCTTCAATGGGTTCAATAGAGTAGATGAGACAGCTGAACCAAGAGTGGAACAGCTTCCAAAGATATCACCAGAGGTCATTAAAGAGATATTTTTTTTTTTGATAAGTATTATATAAAAAGCATCAAAAGAGGTGATGCGTCCTTTGTACACTAGAGGTATACCAATCCAAACATTAATCAGTGTCTAATCTATTTACAAGATCTACAAAATCAGTGTTGGATCTAGGAAAAGATTGGTCAGTCTCGAAACACCAAACATAAAGAGTGCGTAACAGCAAATTCTTCAATTCCGGGACTGACATTTCCACATTCTCGAAAGCCCTACGATTTCATTAAAGAGATATTAGACATAAAGGAGGTAAGATCAAGGGGAAACATGTATCACAGATTTTTTACAGTGGTTGGGAAAATCAGCCACTGCAAGCACATGGATTTCTGAGGAGCTGGAACATGTTGATCCAAAAGCTTACGTTGATTTAAGTGCTTTTTCGCTGGACTAAAATCGTTTAAGCACTGCAATTGTGAAGTGAACAATGATTTTTGGCATGGCTTATTCCAGTGTGAATTAGGTGGGTTTGCAACTAGGACTTCAGTCACTCGTGCACATTCATGGGAATCAACTTCAAGCTTTGGTTTATAGCCTTCTTTATGTTTAATTTAGAATATGGAGAGGAGTAACTAGTCACCTTGGGAAAACTAGGATTTCACAAAGAGACAAAGAGAGAAGGAGAAGGTTCGAATCAGCGATTGTTTCAGGGAAGACGAAGGAGAGAGTTCTAATCTGCCGAAGAGAGCCACCCTCAAACAAGATAAAATTTGTGAGCTAGCAGTACTGAACTCGGACTTCATCCGACTTCAAACCAGCAAGAAACCCAAGAATTTTTATTTGCTCGCATTGTGTCTGCATTGTACCAACATCAGTACTCAAAGGAATCAAGGAACTCCACTCAGCCACCAATTTCTTGTAGTCCGCAAAGTATTGTGTAACAGAACGATCACGTTGGCAAAACATAGCCCTTGATCAGTCATACATTCTGTTCATGTTATACTTGCATCCATACGCCACAGCTAAGTCATCCTACATATCCCAAACATTGGAAGTAAGGGCCACTAATTCACCAGTCTCATCATCCATGGAATTCATAAGTTTCCAATACAAATCAGCATCCTCTCAGACTCACGCGGCATCACCTGTCTTAAATTTGGAGAAGTAATCCTCCTTATATTGTCCCTTTAAACTCATTTCAACCACCCACCGCCAAATAAAATATTTTTTGGTTTATTGTCCGTAATTTTCGTACTCGTCGATATAATCTCAGAAACCACAGTGGTAGATTCTAAATTGGAAATCAACCAAAAAGAACAAAACAGAACAGAGAGTATAGCCAAACTTATCAACCAAAAAAACCCCAGGAAAAGTGATGAAACCTGGAAACCAACGACAAGGCTGGGATCCACAGTCACTGGCGAGCCTGTGTGGTGGTCCGGTGACAGTTCGGCGAAAGCTTTCTGGAGACGAGCCAGCACGTGAGACGGTTTCCCGTTGGCGAATACACAGACAAGGTCGCCTGGCATGGGCAACACCAACAGACTAGGCGGTGTGGTCCAAAGACGTCGAAATACTACGGAGTACTGGCCTAAACACAACCTTCGTAACCCTAGCTCAAAACTAACGTCGGTGAACCTCTGTTATCCGACCTCTGGCGCATGTATTATCGACCCACACCATTTCCAGGGTTGGGTGATCTCCAAAAAACATCGCAGGGTTGGGTGATCTCCAAAAAACATCGCACTTCTTCCGGTGACTGAAACCCTTGTCAAAAGTAACATAAAACACTAAACCCAATTCTGGAATTGTTAAAAGAAGAAGAAAAAAAGTAGAAGAGCATAGGAAAGTCAATCACCATCATAGTTATTAAAGGTGGACGGCGGAAGGCGAGAGGCAGGTGAGACGTCCATTTTTTAGGCGAAAGGCAAGGCAAGGCGAGAGTCGGGCGACCGAAAGGCGAACAAGGCAACAATTTAAGAAAAATAGTATGTACATATATATAATTGTAGCATAATCGAAAGCATGTATAAATGAAAAAAAAAAGAGTAAATAGATAATAAATAAAAAAGAGTAAACACAGCAGCAACAAAACAAAAGAGAGTTAGCCCCCATCGTTTTTCATAATTACATAGCAACAAATAAAGACAAAATACAGTAACAGGGCCTTACAAATAGAGTAAACAAGAGAGAAAAAAAAAAGACTAAAAACAGAGTAAGCATAGTTAAAAAACTAGGAAAAAAATTGAGTAAAAAATGAAAAAGATAAGAAGTAGAAATGTTCGATGACAAATCATCTTCAAATCAGCCAAACAACTTTGGATATACCCTCTGCAGGTTCCGGCGACCTCATCTGCCATCTCCTGCAAGTTTTCCGGCAGCCGGTACAAACACCGGCAACTTTTCCGGCGATATCCGGGGGTAAAAAAGTATGCATGTGTTCGACTCCTCAAGTAGATGACATATGTGGCCTTGGATTGTGCAAATACTAGGTTGATTTATGTAGATCTTAGACAATATCTCGAGATCTAAAAAAAAAACCAGATGTGAACAGATTTCTCACAAATCTGGTCGGAATGCTTATAAGTTCGCCTTTCATAGCTATGATCGGCAAAGAGGCGAACGCCTTTCATAGCTGTGATCGGCATAATAACATTCCTGCTCTCCTCTGATACCATGTTGTTTGGGAAGAGAAGAGGAGATAATAGAGTTGGGCAAAGTTATATATATGTGTGTTTTTGATGATGAAAGATACATCAAAACCCCCAAATATATACTCCATACGTTCCACCCAAAGAATAATCAATACGTTAATAGTAAATGTGAGGGTAAAGTTGAAATGTTATGGAGATGATAAACATGATTTTTTGAAACTAAAAGGACCGTCAATAATTTTTTTTTTGTTAAGTAAAGTATAAGTATTATTAACAGGCGTCAAAAAAGGAGACGCTACCTTGTACACTGGAAGTATACATGCACTAAACTACAAACCAAAAGACCCCAACCTAATTACAAAAAGGATCCTCTAAAGTTGGGTCGACAGTTAAGCACCGTCAATAATATTTGTAACATTGTGCAAGTTGAATATTGAATAGGCATACAATCATGTTAATTGGGATTTTTTTAATGTATATGATGGAAAATTAAGTTTTCAGTTTCAAATGGAGGAATTGGATTCAGTTTTGCATCTCTACAATGCGCTTCTCAGTATTGGTAAATGGTGAGCCCTCTGGTTTTTCCGCAAGTTCAAGGGATTTGCGCTAACGTGACCTTTTTTCCACCTGTTTCTTCTTGTCATGGAGTCTTTGAGTAGAATGTTGGATAAAGCTAAAAGCTAATAAGGCAGTAATGGGAGCGTTCATTCGTAGCGTTATGGTGTCTCGTCTTCCTTTTGCAGACGAAACTCTGGTTATATAGGTGGGGCGGTATTTACGTCTTGTATTACGTCTTTTAGGCCGTTTCGGGTCTTAAGAGTTAACATTTCTAAGAATGAAATCATCCTAGTCGAAGCTGTGGATAATGTTTGTTGGCTTCCTTCTTTGGGTGTAAGGTTGCTCTCCCTTCTTCTTAACTTAGTTTGCCTATCGGTGCCCCTTTCAAGAGTGAAGCTTTATGGGATCTGGTGGATGAAAGATTCAAACGTCATTTGGCGGGATGGAAGAAGCAATTTATGTGTAAAGGGGGAAGGCTTGTTTTAGTCATTAATACTCTCTCTAGCTGCTCTCTCTAGCTTGCCAACCTTGTCCTTGTTTGTGTTGCCGCCTCTGGTTTGTTTGGGGTGGGGGTATGGAAAGGTATTAGAAGAGGATGGGCTTCTTTTCGAGAGGAATATCTCTTTTGATATATGGAGGAGTGATTCTGTTAAATTTTGGAAGGATAAGTGGTGTGACAGGTTGGAGTTGTGGAGGTCTTTTCCTTATCATTTTAACTTGGTAATGGATAAGGTATGCTTGGTCAGTTCGGTTTTGCGTTGGTTTTCCATCCGGAAGTGGGAGTGGTGACTTGGAGTCCAAGCTTTCGTAAACTTGCAAGATTAAGAGATGGGCTCTTAATGCAGTTCTTCGGAAAGTTGTATTCTCGGCAAGTAAATTATTGGGGCAGACAAAGTGTTGTTTATCTAATAAAGGCATGTTTATCTAATAGAGACTGGATCTCTTTCCCTAAAAAGACTGGATGTCTAAGGTGGCCATGTTTGCTTGAGTGGGTGTTTGTGAAGCCATCCTTACAGGTGACAACTTGAGAATTCGGAATTAAAATTTACATAAATTGGTACTTCATGTGTAAAAGGAATGGGAAGAGTGTCAACCATTTGTCGCTTCATTGTCAGGTGGTATCGCAACTGTGGAATCTGCTGCTATGTCTATTCAAAATCTCATGGGTGATGCTGAGATCTATTAAATAACTTTTTCTGTGTTGGTCTTAGTGAGGAGGAACCTTATTTGGGAGGTCGCCCCTTTGGGTGCTAGTTGAACTATATGGAAGGAAAGAAATCACAAGGCTTTTGATAATGAGGAATGGTTCATGTCCGTTTTGAAGAACATTGTGCTCCGTAATTACACTTTATTTTTCTGGTGCTCAGAGACAGTGATCCCTTCCCCCGATTCTCCTAGTTCAGTCAATTTTTTGTAGAGTTTCAGGATTGCTTTTCTATCACCTAGTTCTCTTTGTTAGAGGATACCCCTAGTGCACGTCACGTGTTTTGGTGCTTATAATCGTGTATATATCATTTACTTATCAAAAAACAAAAAACAAAACTATCTAGTACAAGTGGTTGCCTTTCTCACAAAGGAAACGAGATGACATTCGTGGGCAAACTATTTGTCATCCAATTTCTCAAACTTTGACTATTCATGAGCATTAACGATAAAGGAAATGAGTTGACATTTGTGTTCATTAGCATCTTTATGTAAGTTCCTTCGTCTTGCATTTATATTTTCCTCTCCCGTTCAGTTTTCTGAATCTCACCATTTGTGGTCATTAGCATCTTTATGTAAGTTCATCTGCATTAATATTTTCCGCCACCGTTCAGTTTTCTGAATCTCAGTGATGTCTGTTTGAAAAGCGCATCTCAGCAAATTTTAGATCACTATATGGAGGTTGTAAGTAGTTGTAGATAACATTTGGCACAAAACTTTTATGAGAAACAAAAAGCTGAAGAAGTACACAGACTAGCTCTGTGTGACTTGTTAGCCAATGCTTGAGAAGGGAGCCACAAACAGGTGAGTAAATATGTCATTTGACTTCTCAAAGGAATTATCTTAATCACTAATTAAGAATGGGATAAAGCACTAAAAATTACAAAAACAGTGCATTGTCTAACTCACCGGATGAGGGAAAATGTATCGCTCAACCATTGCTTTCCTTCCTCAAAGTCCTCTATACTCATTCTTTCAACAGATTCCCCATACCTGGGATCAGCCAGGCCAAGATATCAAACAAAGTTAAAAGAATTAATTGCCCAGTTGATGAAGCAACAAGACAGATTTATAGAAATGTACATTTGAGGAAGAACTAAGACAGATAATTGCACTGTGTGGAAGCAACGGACATTTAATGGAGTAGCCCATTTCCCTTTAGTTTTAAAGAATTTCATTCAACTACCATTACTTTGGATATAGTGAATTATAGCCTCATATATATTTTTATTTTTATTTTGATAGGTAATTATAGCCTAATATATTACTCCCTCCCCATCCCAAAAATCTTTTCCTTATTGGAAAGTCAACCTAGGACAATATCAAATTACTATTGAACATACATTTATTATGGTTTAGGTTATAGAATTTTATTCATTTAAAGAATATTAAGAAAACTATCCATAACAACTACTAAAATTTAGTAAGAATAGGTAAACTTTTATCAATTTCGGTCAAAGTTGGATTTAGTTGATGAACAAAACTCGAAGGACTACTTTCATGGGATGGGAATATATCAGGTCTAAGATACCTTTCATTTCATTTTCTCGTCACCTTTGATGATTATTGTCCAATCTACGAACTTTATTGTTTCTTCTTCTAAAAACAATTTGACCTAGCCATTTTGTGTTTTAAGTTTTAAATAAACATGAACGTAAGTTTCATGATTTCAAATTGAACAAAAACTAATTTCTGACGCCTCCAAAGATTTGTTATTGAGAAAGTAATTACAATGATACAAATCGTCCAATTTTAAGATATTGTCATAGCCTTTTTGAATAAACTTTTGCCTTTAGTAGTTAGTACTGGTCGTTATAATAAAGCCTACTGCAGAATTATACTAACCTGTAGTGAACGTTAAATTTAAAATAGCATGAAAATATGAAATTAACAAGATTAATTTAGAAAATAAATTCCAGAAGGGACTGTCAAATCAGATTGAAAGGGTCTAAATGAGTTGGGAGTGAAAGCTGGACACCCACTGAATTTTTTTTTTGGCATTTCCTACTAATTGGTAGGGTTCTAGGGAATGTGACATGCTCAAGTGGGTAGCATACTTTGTTAAAGACAACCTTAAAAAGGGTGCTCAAAATGAGTGCATGAAAAGATTAACACAGCCATAATTTTAATATTTTTGGATGAACAACAATACTAAGGATAATGAGGGCCTGTTGAAAGGTGATTGTGACAATACATAAAAGGATGAAATTGTGTTAAGGCATGACGGAAAGATACACAAAGGAAGAAATTGAAGTAAGGCGTGACCGAAAGCTGAAATGCAGAGAGTGCCTACCCTAGGACATCAGCAACTTGAAGGAATCCATGGTTCATGTATGCTAATAAGAGCGGTGAAGATGTTGATGAGATGGGAAATTACCTTACATCATCTAGCTCTTTATTAATTTCTATCGATTTCGGATGGCATCTGATACTTCTTTTTAAACTAAACATAATGGACTATAGACAAGTGCGACAAGCACAAATAATAAATTATAGACTATGCTAAGAAAAAAAATTGATTAGTAAACAGTATGCCACTTTTATCACTCTTATCCCGAAGAAGGCCGGTGCTACGAATTTGGGAGATTTTAGACCTATCAGTCTGGTGGGAGGTTTTTAAAAAATTCTATCTAAAGTGTTGTCAATCAGATTGCGTCACGTGATTGGGAAGTTGGTGTCAGATTCTCAACATGCATTTGTGGGGGAGAGACAAATTATAGATGCGTCGTTTATCGCCAATGAGGTTGTGGATTTAAGGTTGCAACAGGGATGTCCCGGGTTGATGTGTAAACTGGATATTGAGAAGGCATATGACCATGTTAATTGGGAGTTTTTGATGTTTTTAATGGAAAGGATGGGGTTCGGTGTTAAATGGAGGAAGTGGATTTTGTTTTGCATCTCTTCAGCTTGATTTTCAGTATTGGTTAATGGCGAACCTGCTGGTTTCTTTGCTAGTTCGAGGGGGATGAGGCAAGGAGATCCTCTCTCTCCTTTTCTATTCATCATTATTATGGAAGCATTGAGCAGTTTTATTGAGAAAGCTGTGAGAGGAGGATTTATTCGTGGTTTCGGGTTGGGAAGGTATAGAGGAGAGGAGGTTGCCGTCTCTCACTTGCTCTTCGCAGATGACACTTTAATTTTCTGTGATGCCGAGATTGGGCAGTTGGGCTTCGTCTTGTGCTCATTTTCTTCCAGATGGTGTCGGGGCTGCGAATTAATATCGCTAAGAGTGAGATCATCCCGGTGGGTGTGGTGGAGAATATTCATCAGCTTGCTTCAGTGTTTGGGTGCAAGGTTTCTCATTTACCTTCGACTTATCTAGGTTTGCCGATTGGTGCGTCGTTCAAAAGTAGAGCTATGTGGAATCCGGTGATTGAAAAATTTGGTCAGCCGGTTGACGGGGTGGAAGAAACAGCTATTGTCCAAAGCGGGTAAACTTACGCTTATCCAAAATACTTTATCCAGTCTACCCACATTTTTCCTTTCGCTTTTTGTGGCGCCTGCTTCAGTGCGCAATATTTTGGAAAAGATGGAAAGAGACTTCTTGTGGGAGGGTCAAGGGGAGGAGCATAAAATTCATTTAGTTAATTGGGATAAGGTTTGTTTGAACATCAGAAGAGGAGGCTTAGGTATCAAAAAGATAAGTTGCTTCAATTCAGCTTTACTTGGTAAATGGTTTTGGCAATATATGGAGGAAGAGCATGGGTTATGGAGGAGGGTGGTGATCAGTAGATACGGAGAGGGTGATCATTTTTGGTTTCCTAAAATCGTCGTCGGTTCTTTTGGGTCAGGAGTTTGGAAAGGTATTTGTAAAGGGTGGGCGCAGTTTGAAAGGTTTGTTTCTTTTGAGGTTGGCAATGGTTCGAGAGTGAGATTTTGGAAAGACAAGTGGTGTGGGGAAGAGGAACTGTGGAGAGTCTATCCTGAGTTGTACAATTTGGCGGTGGACAAAAACTGCTATGTTAGTTCGGTGTTGCATATTGATCAGGGTAGAGTGGTCTGGAATCCCTTGTTTCGTGGGATCTTCAAGATTGGGAGATGGAGGTTTGTGGAAATTTTTTCACTTCGCTTCATTCTCTTCAGATTGACGGGAGCAGAATTGATAAGACAAGGTGGGATACATCGAACAGCAAAACGTTCTCTGTTAAATCTTATTTTTGTGCTATGTCGGGCAAAGTGGGGGATCCCTTTCCTTGGAAAGGAATTTGGAGGAGTATTGCTCCCAGTCGCGTTGCATTTTTTGTTTGGGAAGCTTGTCATGAGGCAATTCTTACGGGAGAAAACATTCGCAAAAGGGAGATGGTTTATGTGAACCGGTGTTACATGTGCAAAGGCGACGAAGAGAGTGTCGATCGGGGGATGCTTTTGAGTTGGTCTCGTTCCAATCGTAGGAGGAGCAATATTCTTTGGGGGCGGGTGTTTGGTGGACTATTTGGAAAGAGATGAACAGGAGAATTTTCGATAATAGTGAGGTTCCGCTGGATCAATTGAGAGACCGTCTTTTGCGCACATTGTTTTTGTGGTGTTCAGCAACAGATCTATCTCTCGGGCATTCTTTTGTGGATTTTGTGAATAGTTTTAGACCTGAGTAGTTTGTATACTCCTAGTGTACAAAGGCTGTGTCACCTGTTTTGACGCATGTTATTTATATATACTCTTTGCTTATAAAAAAAATATATATATATGTCAAAAAGCGACGCACCCGTGGTATACAAGCAAAAAGAGTTAATCAACAAAAACCCTATTCACTACATTTGCAACCAATTCCCCAGCACTAGAAGCCCCTTCAAAACACCAAAAACTAAGGGTCTGGGTGAAATTACTCTTAATCCGATCAATATCTA
The DNA here is from genome assembly GCA_013146195.2 of Codonopsis lanceolata. Classification (NCBI taxonomy): domain Eukaryota; kingdom Viridiplantae; phylum Streptophyta; class Magnoliopsida; order Asterales; family Campanulaceae; genus Codonopsis; species Codonopsis lanceolata. The sequence continues at coordinate 90,517,494 of CM028384.1, forward strand.
ACTCAATATTCTCAAACGCCCTTTGGTTTCTCACTAGCCATATGGTCCACCAAATCATCAAGGGGGCCGACTCCCACGAGCGACCTTCTCCTTTTATCAGTGTTCTAAAACTCGACCCAGACGGCCGCCGGCCCTACGCCGCAATTAACGACAAATCAGACAAAAAGTCGCCGGAGAAAAAAATCGCTGACTAGGTGCCTTAATCGTCGACTAGTCAAAAGCTGGTTTGAAGAAATTGGGGTTGGGGCGGGGGAATAACGATGAAGAGACAGGGTAAGGGGTTTGAGAGAGAGAGAGAGAGAAGAGAGACTTAAAAGAAAAAGATGCAGGGGGGCTTTGGTCAGAGTTGGCGGGTAGATGGGAAGGGGTTTTCCTCTTTTCAAAGTTTGGAGTTGGACTGTAGCCTGTAGGTAGAGAGTGACATTGAGTAGCTTTTTACTTTTGACTTTTTCGTTTTCTAATCTAATGAAATTGAATACCTCTCCCACCAAATAAAGGAAAGATATGCCACCTAAAGCAATTGATGAATGTAATCTTAAATGACACACACACACACACACATATATATTATTGGTTTCGCCATTAAATAAATAGGTTTTGTAGTTTTGAATTTTTCATAATTAGAGAAATAAAATAAGAAAGAGAGTAAAATTTTTAAATAAGGGTAATTATGTTTCAGTCTTTTAATTACTCCCTTTGTCCCAAAATTATTGTCTCTCTTTCTTTTTCGTTCATTCCGAAAAATGGTCTTATTTAAAAGTTTATTTTATAGGACAACACTTACTTTAATTATAAGCCATATACACGTGGGCTTTAAAGAAAATTACACACTATATCAATATTAATAATCAATTCAATTATTTTTTCTTACTTCACACGACAATAATTTTAGGACGGAAGGAGTAAGTTCTATTAAGAAAAATTATCAAAATAAGGGGTAATTATGCCTTTAACTCTAGGCCCCGCCTAAGGCCCTAGGTGCTAGGCATCAGTGTTGTGGCGCCTGGCACCCGCCTAGCGATTTTTAGAACACTGCCTTTACACAAAGACCACCCACGAAGAAGATCTAACACACATCTTGGCATGACCCATGAGACTCCAACCAGGATAAAGAACAAACTCCACAGCTCCCTAACAGGGCAGTACGCAAGTGATTTGCACTTTCATTATCTTGTTTACACACGAAGCACCTGTTGACAAAGATAGTTCCACGCCTTCTCAGATTGTCTCCTGTTGAGATAGCTTCCTTGGAAGCCTCCCATGCGAAAAAAAGCCACCTTGCTGGGGACTTTTGCTTTCCAAATTACCTTCCAAGGAAAAGGATCTCTAATGACATCATTCAGCTTCGAATAAAATGACCTGACCGAAAACCTTCTGTCCTTGGAGCCTTTCCAAACAATTCTGTCAACTGCTGAATCATTCCTCTAGTGCGCATGCAGCAAATCCAAAAACTGAATTGCCTCTAGCTCCCAGTTTTGAAAATCCCTATGAAACACAGGACTCCACTGATCTGCGCCTCCTTCAACAGTAAGGATCAAACTTATCATCTCATTCCGGTTGGCTTCAATGTTGTATAAGTTTGGAATCATATGCTGGAGCTGTAATCCCCCACACCATTTATCTTCCCAAAACTTGGTTCCCTACACCAATTTCGAAAGATGAAATTTTTAAAAGAAACCCACCCTTTCATGATGTCTTTCCAAACACTCGATCCGTAAGTATATTAAGTGGCAGTTTTGGCTATTTGATTAGTTGATATACTAGTTCATACCATCAGACACTTTCCATAATAATTTTGGAATCTTTTGCCATTGTAAGTAGCGTCTTGTTGCAACTCAGACCTCGGTAGAGTGTGATTCCCAGACCAAGATGAAAATGTTAGGACTGATTCAGTTATGCTATTTGAACCATGCGCTATAGGAGTTAAGAAAAAGAGACTTTGGCAGATGTGAGTTCAAACATGGAAATCAGCATCGACGAACACAGCAGTATCAAAGGCCATGGTGTTCATGGCATTGGTGGCATTGAGTAGTGAGGGTAAGCGCCAGGCTAGGGGTATTTGCACTAGATAGATTAGTCAATGCATACAGAACCTGGAGTGGCTATCACATGATAAAAAAAACAAGGTAAGTAAGAAAGTGTCGTATAAGAACACAGAGAACGGGTAATGTGGGATCTGCTACACCTAAATGCCACAAGGCTCCACAGTCGTGTTCAGTTTTTCTACTCTAAAGAAATGGAGAAAAGTACACGACCACTAAATCGATCCCGAAAGTACTGTAGTAAGTAAAAATAAAATTGGAACAACTTACCCTTTACCTTTGACAATACCACGTCTTCCTAGTGCCCTGCTGGGTTTATGGTGTGGCTATAATGTCTAGAGTCAGGTTGGTGATTGGGAAGATCAAGTTGGTGAGGCCATTCAGAGGAGTCTGCCCCGGGTAACTTCAGACCACTCTCCAATCATTCTTGAGTTTGGTAATCGAGTGTGACGGAAAACTTTATCCAGATTTGAAAATATGTGGTTAGAGGAGCCGGGTTTTATGGAGTGCGTGAAATCTAAATGGGATTCTTATGAGGGAGAAGGAAAGCCGTGCTTTCGGTTGGCAAGGAAGCTTAAATTACTTAAGGAGGACCTCAAAGTTTGGAATAGGGAGACTTTCGGGAAGATTGAAGAGAAAATAAAGAGGGCTATGGAGGAGATTAAGCAGCTGGATGATTTGGAGAGTGGGTAGCTTGGGGGAGGCAGATCTCAAACAGGGGACAGATAGACCCTTAATACTTCTAACAGGGGACAAATGGAGGAAGTGGATTTATTTCTGTATCTGGACTGTGAGATTCTCAGTCCTAGTAAATGGCGAACCGGCGGGGTTTTTTCCGAGCTCGAGAGGTCTTCGGTAGGGGGATCCTCTTTCTCCGTTTCTATTCATCATGGTGATGGAGGCGTTGAGTTCCTTGATTGATAAGGCGGTGGTTGGGGGTTATATTAAGGGATTTAAGGTGGATAGGGAAGCTGAGCTTTCAGCTAGTCATCTTTTATTCGCAGACGATTCCATTGTTTTCTCCGAGGCGGATAAATCACAATTGGGTTATCTCAGGATTGTTCTCCTTTTGTTTCAAGCTGCATCAGGGCTTAAGATTAATATTGAAAAGAGTGAAATAATTCCAGTAGGGGCTGTGGAGAAACTTAAGAGTTTTGACAGATTTCTTCGAGTGTAAGGCTGGGAGTCTTCCTACGAAATATTTGGGTATCCCCCTAGGGGCTCCCTTCAAGAATGTGGAAGTGTGGAATTCGGTTATCGAAAGATTTGAGAGGAGACTAGTGGGCTCTGGAAAAGACAATATTTCCAATTTGCCCACCTATATGCTTTCGCTCCTTGTGATTCCTGTTTCAGTGGTGAAAAAGGCTTGAGAAATTGGAGAGGGACTTCTTGTGGAAAGGAGGTATGGAGGAGAGGAAGTACCATTTGGTTAATTGGGATACGGTTTGCAGTAGTGTGCGGAATGGAGGGTTGGGGGTTAAAAATATTAAGACCTTTAATATAGCTCTTTTGGGTAAATGGTTGTGGAGGTATTTGGTGCATAGAGGATCTTTGTGGAAAAAAGTGGTGGATGGTAAATATGGGTTAGGGGGTCATAATTGGTTTCCAAACAAAGTGTCTTATCCGCATGGGTCGAGTGTTTGAAAGGGTATCTTCATAGTTGTCAAAGGCGCTCGCCTGAGGCGAGAGGCGAGGCGAGGGTTCGTCGCCTGAAGAGAGCTGGGCGAGTCGGGTGCTAACTTCCGGCGTAGATCTGAGATTTTCCATCCCAGATCTAGCCTTCAATATTAAATGTTAATGAAATCTAAGAGCACAGATGGCTTCGCCTCTACCTGACGAACTCATCTGGGCTTTCGCCGTCGCTGGAGGACACCAGAATTAGCCTCACGCGCCGGCGCCGTGATTTTCTTGCTAGAGTGTCACAGACGTGGTCGCCGGCTCCCTACGAACTGCTTCCCGTGGCTGGTTTGTTGGTTGGGGGAGATTAAGCCTGATTTTGTAATTTCTTTTGTTTATTTTATTTTTTCCCCCTACTTAGGTTTGTTTTCTAATGTGTTGTGCTTGCTACATCTTATATCACTACTTAGGGTTTATTTTCCTTTCATTTTTAGGCATTTTATTTATTATTTATTATATTTTTAATTTGGGATTTGGGATTTTTTTTTTCATTTTGTTTTCGGATTTTACTTCACTTTTTAAAAAAACTTTATTTTCTTTGGTTGCTTAACTATTCATTATATTACTTAGAATTTAAACTAGCTCAAAATTTCATCATTTATTCTATGTTAGAACTTAGTTTCATGTATTATGTTCACTTATAACATGTTTTGTTGATATTTGTTAATATGTATTTTATTTATTTTTCCTTAGTATTTTTTTCGTGAGCGCCTTTTTGGCTCCTTTTTAGCGCCTCGCCTCTCATCTTGAATTACAGCTATATTTGTAGTCTTCTTTGAGAATCTGGTGTCTTTTGATATTGATGGGGGAGAGACGGTGCGATTTCGTTAGGAAAAATGGGGTGAGGGAATTACCCCTACAACAAGAATTCCCCAATCTGTTCAATATAGCTGTAAATCAAGATGAGATGGTGAATTTTGGAGTTGTGGTTATGGATGGGAGAGATGTTTGGACCCTATGTTTCGTAGAAATTTACATGACTGGTCTCCAGGCTATTCGAGAAGCTTTATTAGGTTAAAAGGAGAGATTTGGGAGAGGATAGAGTGGGGTGGTAGGGATCTAGATCGAAGACCTTCTCGGTGAAGTTTCTATACTCTTGTTTAAGGAAGGAGAACAAAGGCGTGTTTCCTTGGAAGGCTATTTGGAGGACAAAAGCTCCTAGCAGGGTGGCTTTTTTTGCTTGGGAAGCGTCTCGGGGAGCAATATTAATGGGGGACAATTTAAAAGCTAGAGGGTGGATCTACATTAATCGGTGCTTCATGTGCAAAGAGGAGGAAACTGTTGATCATTTGCTTCTGCACTGTTCAGTTGTATAGGAGCCGTGTAGTTCCTTTTTCCTATGTGTAGGTATGCATTGGGTTATGCCCAGATTGATTAGTTGTTCAGCTTAGTGGGTGGGAAACCTCCTTCAACCGAAAAAGGAAAGAGAACAAATGCGGAGCTATTCCTTTGGCTATTTGGTGGAATGTTTGGAAAGAGAGGAATAGGAGAATTGAGAGTTTAATGTAGCCCGGATCAAGAGAGGTGAATCAGTCCCTACAGTTCTGGAACGAAGTCACAGACCAGAGGAAGGGGATCTTTTGGTTAATATTACGGACAATATATAGTTTTTAGATATTGTATGCTCCCTGTGTACATGGATGCGCCTCCTTTTTAGGCGTTGTGGTTGATACAATTATTATTTATCAAAAAAATAATAATGTCTAGAGTCAGCTAACCAGCCAGTATAATCGTTTAGAGAATCATCAAGTGTTTGCCATCATACAGACCCTACAACCTTACGGTTATCAACCCAAGCCTTTTACCCTATGATTAAAGGGACAAGGCAAATTAAAATAAGCCGTATCACCCACATGTAGACACACAAAACTACAGTTATTAGAAAGATGGTACTCCCTCTGTCCCGAATAAATATTCCTAGTGGGCAAAACACAAGAATTAAGAAATGTAATTAATGATGGGTTACAAAATATGTGATGACAATAACACCCATTATAAACACTCTCTCTCACTAATTATGTGCCCATTACACACACTCTCCCTAGGATGTACAATAATGATAGTATTAAATGAAGAGATATATTAGGAAGAATGGTAGAAAAAAATCAAGAGATAAAGGCAAAAGAGAGCTGAAAAATCTGTGTTGTAGTTTGAACTACAACCAGATAAGGGGGGAAAGTGGGGGAGGATGGGTGAGGAAAAAAATTTGTTTGATAATGCATCTACCGATTTTATCATGGAATGTGCAGGGTATCAATGATGTGGATAAACAATGTATTATAAAGGTTGCTTTAAGGAGGTGGAAGCCTCATGTTATATGCCTGGCATAAACTAAATTGGAGAAGGTAGACATGAAATTTCCGGCTTATGGGGGAGTATGTGGTAGAAGCGGTGGGGGCGGCGGGAGGGGTTATAGTTATGTGGGATCGCAGGTGGATTTCAAGGTTGGACTCTGTTGTGGGCTCTTCCTCTGTTTCATGCTTACTGACGTTGGAAGAAAATGATAGATTGTGGGTTTTCCTGGGTGTTTATGGTCTGTGTGGAGCGGTGGATAGGAGAGTCGTGTGGGAGGAACTCAAATTAGTTAAGCATAAGTGGGATGCTCCTTGGTGTATAGGTGGTCACCTATGTTGCACAGACACGGATGCGTGGACACAGGGATACGCGATTTTCAAAAAATATAGGACATGGGTATGGGGGGTAATATGTAAATATTCAAACTATAAGGACCAAAATATAAATATTCAAAATATAAGCTATAAGAAGAAATTTTTAATTTATAATTTAATGTTATATGAAGTAGTAACATTTAAAAATAAAAATAGAAAGACTCACAGTCACATAATAATTTTTTTATAACAATAAACCCTTCAGTTCACACTTGACGAAATGAAGTGAGAGAGAGAAGAGAGAACAGAGATTCGAAGAAAGAGATGAAGAATTCACAGAGAATCGAAGGAAGAAGAAGAGTCGCATGCAGGGAGAGAAGGCCGAAGGGAGCAGGGGGCCGGCAGCAGAGGCACATCTGTCGTCTACTTGTTTGTGGATGCCTTGATGGTCGGTGACGAGGGGGATTTCAGGGGCTAGGGCTCGCTTTCGAGTCGTGGTTTCTTGGAGAGTAGATGAGAGGACTGACGAGTAAAGGAGAATGTCGATTTGTCGACAACAGTGACCCCCAAACCTATCCGACTTAAATGCTACGTATCCGGACCTCCTTAGCCCAGTACCCATGTCCGTGTCCAATATTTTTGGAAATTCAAATACGGCCCCAATACGTATTTTTGGCCGTATCTGGCATGTCCGTTGCGTGTCCGTGTTCGCGGAGTGTTCGAAACGGAATACGGCAGCCAACAGCCGTGTCCGTGCAACATAGGTGGTCACTTAAATGTGGTTCGTTTCTCGCATGAACAGTCTGGTTCCCGAGTCTATACTTGAGCTGTCGGAGTTATTTTACTTGGTTTAGAGACGGGAATAGCTCGCAATTTTCTCGCATAGACAGGTTCCCTGTATCTGGTGATTGGGAGGAACACTTTTCCGGAGCAGTTCAAGTCTTGTATGCCTAGAGTGATTTCTGATCATGTTCCTTTACTTCTTGAGTGTGGGGGATTTATGAAAGGGAAAGTTCGTTTAAATTTGAGAATATGTGGTTGAAGGCCCCGAGGTTTGCGGATTGGCTTAAAGAAAAATGGTCTTCGTATTCAGTTGTAGGAGACCCTAGTTTTATATTGGCCAAGAAGATAAAATTGCTTAAAGAGGATTTAAAAGTGAGGAATAAAGAAGTCTTTGACAAGCTGGGCGTTAGGATGAACTCTAGATGGAGAGGATCAGTGTCTTGGATGGGTTAGTAGGGGTTTGAGCTTTGAGCAAGGAAGAAGAGTTGCTTCGATTGAATTTGCAAAAGGACCTAGATCATTTGTTGCTTTGCGAAGAGATCTGGAAGCAAAAATCTAGAATTCAATGGCTCAAAGAAAGGGATAGAAATATTCTTTCATAGAATGGCTAGTGCTCACAGGTCTTCGAATCAGATTAGGGAATTATGTATTGATGGAGTTTCTGTTGTCGGATAGCAAGGATAATACGGAAGGTATTGTGGGGTTCTATCATCGGTTATTTTCTTAAACGGAGTGGCGGCCTACTTTCAACAGCACCTCTTCTCCTTGTCTTGGTGTAGATGACAACAATATTCTGGAGCTTCCTTTTTCCGAAGAGGAGGTTGTGGCAGCCCTTCGTGGTTTAAGGGGTGATAAAGCGTCGGGTCCTGATGGATTTTCTATGGCCTTCTTTCAGCATTGCTGGGAGATTATCAAGGAGGATTTGATGAGGGTCTTTCACTGTTTTCATGAGAACTTGTGCTTTGAGAGGAGCCTGAATGCTTCTTTCATTACTCTAATCCCAAAGAAGAAAGGGGCGAAGGATTTGAGTGATTTCAGACCTATCAGTTTAGTGGGTGGAGTTTACAAATTAATTGCTAAGGTGCTATCTTTGCGATTAAGGAAGGTGCTGAGCAAAGTGAATCAGCATGCTTTTGTGGGGGATCATCAAATAGTGGATGCATCTTTTATAGCAAATGAGGTTGTGGAGGCTAGGCTTAAAAGTGGAGATTCGGGTTTGATATGTAAGTTAGACATTGTGAAGGCTTATGATCATGTCAACTGGGATTTTCTTTTGTACTTGCTCGAGAGGATGGGGTTCGGTCTTAAGTGGCGGAAGTGGATCCTCTTTTGTATCTCGATTATTTGATTTTCGGATTTGGTGAATGGTGAGCCTGCCTGGTTTTTTGCTAGTTCTAGGGGGTTGAAGCAAGGAGATCCTCTTTCTCCATTTTTATATATCATTGTGATGGAGGCCTTGAGCAAGATGTTGGATAGAGATGTGTGGGGTGGCTTTTTGAATGGGTAGAGGTGGGGGAGAGGAGGTGACAGTGTCCCATCTTTTGTTTGCAGATGACACACTTGTATTTTGTGGGGCTAACGCGGATCAATTACGTTATCTTCGTCTCGTGCTTTTATTCTTTCAAGTGGTTTCGGGCTTGAGGAGCGAGATTATTCCGGTTGGAGTGGTTACTAATTTGCTTCCCTTGGCCAATTTTTTTGGTTGCAAGGTTGGGAGTCTCCCGAACGGTGTATCTTGGTTTGCCTTTAGGAGCCAAGCACAAAAGTAAAGAGATGTGGATATCAGTCATCGAGAGGTTCAAGCAAAGATTGGCAGGCTGAAAAACAGTATCTTTCAAAGGGGGGAAGGCCAACTCTAGTCAAAAATACTCTTTCTAGTCTTCCTACATATTTTTTCTCTTTTTGTGCTTCCCGTTTCGGTTCGGAGCAAACTTGAAAAATTGGAGAGATTTTCTGTGGGATGGGTCCACGGAGGTGCGAAAGTTTCATTTGGTTAGGTGGGAGAAGGTTTGTGATAGCGTGAAAAATGGAGGCTTGGGTATCAAAAATCTGAAGTTTTTTAATTTGGCTCTTTTGGGGAAGTGGCTTTGGAGATTCGTGGTGGATAGAAATGCTTGGTGGAGGAGAGTGGTGGTGAGCTTGTATGGTGAGAGTGAGCATCTATGGTTTCCGAAGGATGTTTCTTCTTGTTATGAGGAAAGGTGTCAGGAAGGGTTTGGGCTCAGTTTGAGAGACATATCTCTTTTGAGGTTGGTAATTAATGGGTCCAAAGTTAGATTCTGGAAGGATAAATGGTGTGACGATCTAGAGTTATGGAGATCCTTTCCAGCTTTGTTTAATTTAGCTAGTGAGAAAGATTGATTAGTTAACTCGATTTTGCATATTGAGGACAGGAAAGTTTCTTGGAGTCCCATATTTCGGAGAGATCTTCAGTTTTTTGAAGTTATATTCTTACTCGATGGGTTAGCAGAGGATAGGGCGGTGTGGGTGGGCTCGAAGAGGACTTTTTCTGTTAGATCCTACTATCGTATTCTTTCTAACAAAGAGAGGATCGTTTTCCCTTGGAGAAGTATTTGGAAAGTGAAAACTCCGAGTAGAGTTTTGTTTTTCGTGTGGGAAGCTGCTAGAGAAGCCATCCTTACAGGTGATAATTTGCAAAGACATCAAGTGACCTATATTAATTGGTGTTTCATGTGCAAAGGTGTGATGAAAGTTTGAACCACTTGTTGCTACATTTCCCGATTGTGACTATGGTTTGGAATTCAAGGCTTAGTCTGTTCTCTATTGCTTGGGTGATGCCAGGAGTTAAAGATCTCCTTTTGAGTTGGTCTTTGTATAAGCGGAGAAGAAGAAGGAATAGCATTTGGCACGCAGGAAGGAAAGGAATAGAAGGGTGTTTAAGGATGAGGAGAAGACGGTGGACAAGTTGAAGGATGAGTTGTTTCGCATGTTTCTCTTTTGGGGGGGCCGAGGATACTAATACTTCCAATATTCATAACATTTCATGTATTGATTTTGTTAATAGTTTTTCTATAGATTAGTCTGATTATGTATGCTTATAGTTGGTCAAGGACGTGTCTCCTGTTTAGACGCTTTGGTATATAATACTTTACTTATCAAAAAAAAAAAAAGTGTACAGAAAGTCTTTAGGAACATTAGTTGGGACATCTCAAAATAGAAAGTAGGAACATTTATCCGGGATGGAGGGAGTATGATTTATATAAAATCAGGATATGAGATGGTATATAAAAGAAATTATTGGACCTTTTAATTAGAATACTTATATTCATCCACGTTTTATATCTATTTAGAGATTATACATGAGAGAGTTTCTTAGTGTCTTGTATTTTGTATTGCCATGTCTAAAACAACGTATCTATGTCGACACTCGTGTCCGCGTCAATGTCCGCAAAACTACACCAGGAAGTGGTTGCTTCTTTCTCTTACATATCAATATGAGAACAACAAAACACATATGAAATACTTTTCCCCAGGCTTACCTCACATCAAAGAAAGGCTTCTTTACATGCTTTTCTATAAGTTTCCTTGCGTGCTCTCTAACCTACATGATGCAGAAAACTATACAGAATAAGAATAGGGGTTAACAGATTTTTGTGGAGAAGAATAATGGAGAGAGCACTAAAAGGTAATCAATCATTCCTGAAACACTTTGGCATAGTAAGCCATTATCTTCTAGGTGGAATTGCCAGAAAAAAATATCCATTTCTTTTCATTTGTAACTATGTTCGGAGTCTCATGAGTCGTGACTAATAAATTCTCAAAGAAACCCAGGTTTTACAACAGACAACACATAAATATATGGTAACATCTAAATGACTTTTCCTTGCTGAACAGCCAGTATGTAACAAGTGTATCAGTAAAAAGACGACAAATGTGCCCAACACTAGTTAAAATTTCTTCTATATATGTAGAAATACAGGGCCAACGAGCTTTCTAACAAATAATTATTGCTGAATAATTTACTCATCTATCTTTTTTCTCTTAAACAGTATTTCATTTGGAAAGTTTAAGTCACATTCATACTGAAAAGAAGTACAATCATGTTAGCTGGGATTTTTTGATGTATATGATGGACAGATTGGGTTTTGGAAACAAGTGGAGGAATTGGATTCCTTTTTGCATCTCCACAGTTCATTTTTCAGCCTTGGTGAATGGATACCCACTAGTTCAAGGGGTTTGCGTCAAGAAGATCCTCATTCGTGGCTTCAAGGTGTGACAGGTCAGAGATGGGGAGGTTATGGTGTCACATTCACATCATCTATTTGCATATGTTACTCTGGTTTGTGTGAGACAGAGACATCTCAGCTGGGTTATCTACACCTAGTTTTACACTTCTTTAAGGCGGTTTCAGGGCTTCAAATTAATATCTCCAAGAGTGAAACTCTTCCAATAAGAGAGGTAAAAAACGTTTAGCTCCTGCCATCTTATTTCCCGTGTAAGGTTGCTAGTCTCCCTTCTTTTCTTGGCCTGCCTATTGGTGCACCATTCAAGAGAGTAAAGCTATGTGGAATCCGGTAATCGAAAGATTTGAACACCGTTTAGCCTGATGGAAGAAACACCTTTTGTCCAGAAGAGTTGGGGGGGCTCGTCTTATTCAAAAACACTATATCCAGCATGTCAACTTAATTTATGTGGCTTTTTTGAGTTGCCTACCTTCTTTCGAAACAGGTTAGAGAAGTTTGAAAGACATTTTTTGTGGGAAGATCAGCCAGAGCAACGCAAATCTCCATGGTCAAGTGGGAAAAGGTTTGTGCCTGTGCGGGAGATCGAAGACCTCAAGCTCTTCAATGTAGCTTTGCTGGGAAAGTGGTTATGGCGATTCGTGCGAAATTTCTTTAGGAAGAAAGTGGTAATATAAGTACTGTAAAGGGATCATATGTGTTTCCAAATCGTATCTCTACTCCTTTCAGGGTGGGGGTTTGTAAAGACATTAGAAAAAGGAAGGGATTCTTTTGAGACCTATTCCTTTTGAGATGGGGGATAGTTTTTCAGTTAAATCATGGAAAGATAAGTGGTGTGGTGATTTGGAGTTGTGGCGTCTTTTTCTTATCTTTTTAACACAGCAACGGGTAATGAATGCTTGGTGTATTGCATGTATGCATCTAGAAGAGGGCAGGGTGTTTTGGAGGACACCATTTCGAAGACACTAGCAAGATTGGGATATAGAATCCTTACTGTAATTTTTCGATAAGCTGATTCTTAGTTGGTAGTCATTGCGAAGACAAGGTGCTTGGTGAGGGATCAAAGCGTAAACAATTCTTCGTAAAATCGTAACTCTACATTTTGTCAAATAGAGACAGGATACCTTTTTCACGAAAGAGAGAATGGAAATCAAAAACACGAAGAAGAGTGGTCTTTTTCGCTTGGGAGGCTACAAAAGAAGCCATTCTTATGGGAGACAACCTGTGAATTAATCATAAAATTTACGTCGACCGGTGCTTCATGTGACCACGACAAAACCACCCAAAAAATAATGAAAGGTTCATCGATCTAAGATAAGCCTCCTGAAACAATGAGGAGAAAACTCAACCAAGTAGCAAAGTGATGTTTAATGCGACAGGAAGACCACCAGAATCGACATTCACCAACTGGTAGTGATATTTTATTAAAGGAGGTTTCAGCAAACCCCTAAAACTATCCCGGTTAGCCCCCATGAACTATCTAACCAGAAACTCGGCATAACACCAGCAAAATACATTTTTGTATTAAAAAAAGGCCCATGATATTATGTGAAGACTCTCTCTCTCTCTGAAGACTACACGGTATTGGTTGTTTGGACTCTACCCGTTTTGGTGGCATGTTCCAGCATTGGCAAGGGTTTCGCTGTTGGAGCTTAAGAGTTTTGTTTCCCAGTCCAATATGCATCTTTGACCTCTTCATCCTTCCACCGCAATTATATCTCTGCCCCCACATGATCATCACACCGAGACCCTCATCACTCTTCACATCTCCATGTCCTCCACGCATACACAAACCAACAAATTTCCTTTTGCCGGATTCAAAAATTCAAATTTCTGCTGAAATCTCTTTTGGATTCTGTTTTTTTTTTTTTAATCATTCTCATATCTAAAGTTATATCATGGGGTTGGGTGTTTTGAGGTTTTGAATAGAAAAACAAATTCCAAGTGGAACTTGGCATGGAAGGTTACAGAATTTGATTTGACTCCTATCTTTATCCATGGCAAACAAGCATATTCACGTCAACATTATAATTTCATAGACTGCACATCATAGTGAATTTTATACAAGCAAAAGTTAGGACGCACTGCATTAGCTTCCTCACAAAGTGAAACCCGAATGGCTAGAATCATCCTTCCCCATATCATGCACCTTGGTCATGAAAAGCAGTTACAATGGCTTATCATCATCTCCCTAAAATCATCAAAGAAAAGCATAACAACCATCACATTTTCACTCTCATAAGCATTTGGTCTTCTCAGACATCCTTTACCAACCCCCTAAGGAACCCAATTACAAGGAGAAAGTCTAACAATAGGCTTCAATTATTTTTCTCTCTTTTCTAAAAAGATGTCACTGGGTGCAAATGATAGGAAATATATAGAAGAAAAAGGTAAGCTATTTGAAGTTAATGTTTTCAAATGGAACTACTTTTGGGGGATTGAGAGAGTATTTAATAAGTAATTTTCCCCTCACAAATATTCTAGATCGAAGGCCAATTGATCATTGGTAAAGAGGAAGAAGACTTGGGTACATACAAGGTCATGAAATAATATCCAGTGTTTAAAGTGTATAGATTGATTGCCCGGGAGATATTATTATAATTTATTCATTTCCATGTGCAGTAAAACTTGTTGTGCGCATTAATATATACATGTGCACATGCATATATATGTATATATATTTATACATGTGTATGTAAATCCCCAGCATGACAGTACACGTGATAATTTTATGAATAGAAAAATTCACTTTCCAATATAAACTAGCATACCGTGTTCTCCATAGAGCAAAGAGCGAACTTCCAACCAACACTTCCATTCAGATTACATAAAAGAGCATCAATCCACTCACTCTTGCCTGAGTTGGGAATTCCAGTCACTATAGTCAACTCCCCAGGAACAACCTGATAAATTATAATGCTCATCAACTCTGCTAAAACCCTAACAACTGATTCCCCGATGAATATGCACACTCCAATGTTTTAGGCCTCAAACAACATAATTAACTAAAAAGCTATTGTTTATGACAATAAGAAAATATCTCAAATAAATTTTTCCTGCTGGAATCTAATAGATCAGAGCATATCTGATAGTAAACAAATGCCAAACAAATTTGTTATCCCTTGTGCATATTTTTGCAATGTACAACTTAGTGCACGCATAAAAAATTGTATTATGAATACTAGAATGTAGTAAACTACAATTTATAAAAAAAAAAATTGATAAGTAAAGTGTATATAAATGAAAGTGTCAAAACAGGTGACGCGTCCTATGTACATAAGCAATATACAACCAACCACTACTAGCCAACAAAAATGTTATCCACAAATTCTACAAAGGGATTAGAACCCTGCGGGACCTCCTCATCACACCCAAAAAACATAGTCCGAATAATCTGATTTTTAATCCCCTCCAGGTTTTGTTCCTCATTCTCGAAAGCTCTACAATTCCTTTCCTTCCAAATTGAACAGCCAACGGAGCAACATCCCAAAAACAATTTTTTCTTCTGCGCTTATGCAAAGTCCAGCACATACGCAGCTCCTTGATCGACTGAGGCATCACCCAGGAAATATGGAATAGTCCCAGCATAAAGCTCCAAATTTCCCTTGTAGCCAGGCAATGAATCAGAAGATGGTTCACACTCTCTCCGTCCTGCTAGCACATAAAGCACTAGTTGGTATGGATTTTATTTCGCCACCTCAAATTATCACCAGTTAAGATAGCTTCGAGTGCAGCTTCCCACATAAAAAACCCCACCCTAGGAGGAGCCCTTGATTTCCAAACACTCTTCTACGAGAAAGACTTGTCGCCAGCTGTCAAGATTTGGTAAAAGGACTTAACCGAAAAGGGCTTGTCTTTCTTTCCATTCCAAACGATGGAATCGCCCAAGCTCTTGTCCACCTTTTGCTGGTACATCATGTCAGCAACTCAAAAAAGATCTCAAGATTATTAACCTCCCAATGTTGCATGTTCCTTCTAAACGAAGGATTCCACGTAACGGCCTCACCCTCCACTACCATAACCAAGCTTACATACTCCTTGTTTACGGCAAGATTAAACAAAGAAGGAAAAGCTCGATGTAACTCCAAACTCCAGAATTTGTTTGAAGGAGATGAAGCGCTTCATCTTCTCCCAATTTTTCCTAATTCTTTTCCATACCCCCACCCCACTACAAGAATGCACCTCATTAGGAGCCCACAGATGATTCCATGCCCCATACTTGGCCATCACAACTTTCTTCCAAAGCTCACTCTTTTCTAACAGGTAACGCCACAACCATTTCCCTAAAAGGGCTGAGTTGAAAACTTTTAACTTTTTAATCCCTAAACCACCATTCTTCAAACTGGAACAAACTACCTCCCACTTCACCAAGTGATACTTCCTTTCATCCATCTGGCCTTCACACAAGTCTCTTTCCAGTTTCTCCAACCTCTTGGCCACGGAAACCGGCATATCGAAAACTGACATGAAGTAGGCAGGCTAGATAACGTGCTCATAACAAGAGTCAGTCGGCAACCCATAGACAAATACTGCTTCTTCCAACCCGCTAGCCTTCACTCGAACCTTTCGATGACTGGATTCTATATATCTTTATTGGTCGAATGCGCCCCAAGAGGTAAGCCGAGATAGGAAGTCGGGAGGGAGCCAACTTTACATCCGAAGAAGTCCACCAACCTCTGCACAGAATCAACCATCCCAACTGGAAAAAACTCACTTTTATGGACGTTGATCTTCAAACCTGAAGCAGCATGGAAGAACAGCAGAACCGGGCGAAGATACCCCAATTGCCTTGAATCCGCATCACAAAATACGTCTGCAAATAGAAGGTGAGAGACCATTAGCTGAGGACCCCTTTCCCTGCTTACTTTAAACCCGCTAATGAGACCTCTCGATATAGAAACATCCATTATCTTGCTCAACGCTTCCATTGCTATAATGAACAGGAACAGAGACCTGTTGGAGCCCTCTCGAGCTAGCAAAAAACACAGCTGGTTCCCCATTCACCAAAACAGAGAATCTCACCTAGGAAATACAAAAGAAAATCCACTCCCTCCAACATCTCCCGAACCCCATCCTTGACAACAAATAATCCAGAAACTCCCAGCACACATAAGCATATGACTTTTCTATATCCAACTTATAAATTAATCCTACCGTCCCGCCGCAAATTCTGGAATCTACGACTTCATTCGCAATGAGCACCGCGTTTGCAATTTGCCTCCCACCCACGAAAGCATGTTGAGAATCAGAGATCACCTTCCCTAGAACCTTTTTCAGACGAGCAGATAAAACTTTTTCAATGAACTTGTACACCCCCCCCCCAATAAGACTAATAGGTCTGAAGTCTTTTATATCCTCCGCACATGCTTTCTTAGGAATGAGAGCAATGAAGGAAGCATTTAAACTTGTCTCAAATCTCCAATGCTTGTGAAAAAAATTGAATACCTCCATCAACTCATCCTTTAGAAATGTCCAGCATCGCTGAAAAAAGGCCATAGGAAAGCCATCAGGAGCTTTATCCCCTCTCATACCTTTGATCGCTAATAACACCTCCTCCTCTGAAAAAGGGATTTCAAGCCACCTCTGATGCTCAGCATTAATAGCTTTAAATGGTACCCCTTCCAGCTTAATAGGCGAATCCTCTTCAACTTTATACAGGCTTTCATAGAACCTTGCCAATCTCAGCTTCACTTTCCAGCAGAACCCCATTAATTAGCACCTTCTGAATCTGATTACCATGCTTGTGGATACTTGTCATTCGATGAAAGAACCTCATATTGTTATCACCTTCGCGCAGCCACTGGACTCGAGCTTTCTGACTCCAACTAATTTCCTCACTTTTGAGAAGTTTCTGAATTTTTACTTGTAGTAAATTTGTCTGGGCAGATTCCTCCCTATTCAGCCCAGCCACTCTTTTCTCATCCAAAACTCGCACCTCTTCCAGAGCCTTATCAATCCTTATCTTGGGATTTCCAAAATTTTGTTTGTTCCACCTTTTAAGATCCTCTTTTAAACATTTTAATATCCTCGCAAATTTGAAGCAGGAATCACCATCTACCAAATAGGATTGCCATTTATCCTTCACAAAATCCAGAAATGACATTTATCCTTCACAAAATCCAGAAATCCTGGTTCCTCGAACCAAGTAATTTCGAAACGAAATGGAGTCTTACCTTTACGCACCCCTTCACAGTTCAAGGCAAGAGGAACATGATCCGAAACAAACCTTGGTAAGCATACTTGAGAAATCCCCCCAAACCCCTCAGCCCATCTTGCTGTCACCAAAAATCTATCAATTCTTGAACATTGCTTCATCTCACTGTTTCTCGACCACGTAAAAGTCCCCCCTACAAGAGGCAAATCAACTAATTCCATCTCATTTATGAAATCAGTAAAATTTGTCATGGCAGGAGAGAACCCCTTAGTCCCCGTACGTTCATGAGGAAATGTAATGACATTAAAATCCCCGCCAATACACCAGGGAGATTGCCACCTATTAAACACAGCTCTAAGCTCGTCCCACAAATCTCTACGTACCGCATCCACACAAGGCCCATACACTCCTGAAAAAATCCACCTTGAACCGTTATTACTATTCTCAAACAAGCACGAGACAGTATATTTGTCAAACATCACTCCCACTTTATCAACGGCTCTGCTGTCCCATATCACTAGAATGCCTCCAGAAGCCCCAATAGCATCTAAATGCTCCCATTTAGACCATCTGCCACCTCCCACACTCATTACTAACTTTCTGTCCACTTTTGCCAGTTTAGTTTCTTTTAAACAGATCCAATGAGGTCTCCATTTCCTTAGTGCCGCTTTAATAACTAACCTTTTATCCTCATCATTGATACTCCACACATTCCAAGAGATAATTCGCATATCCATTAAAAAAATACTGGAAAGACGCTGGTTCCTCAACACCCGTTCACCCCCTTCTCCACGTGGTCGTAGTTCAAGCTGAACCTGAGGTTCTTTAGTTCCTTGCTGCTGCGAACTCGACTCTTCGACTTGCAGTGCTTATCCCCTGCCCCTTCGCCTTTCCACCCTTCTCAATTTCCAACAGTAGTTTCAGATATCTATCTTCATATTCTTTTCGAGAGGACTCTCACCCTTTGCATCAGACTCATGTTTACTGTTGCCGCCGCACTCTGGTGACCTGAAATCTCCCTCACGTGTCTCATCATGTCTCTTATCTGTTCCACTCTCAGTCTGTACTGCAGGAATATTGGTCGACTTGCCCTTCTCCATCTGTTCACATACAGTAGCTTTACCCAAATTAATTTCTGTTCCCTTGTCCTCACTCGACAAATCCGTCGAAGTATTCGTAGGCATCTTACGCAAGCTACCATCCTCAGCAACATGCTTCGGCGAACAACAACCCATCTCCATCGGAGAACCATTACCACTTTCACTTGTCTCGCTTTGCCTCCTCACCGCAGAATGACCAATCTCCGACTCCTTTGATATACTATCTCCTTCCTTCGCAAAGTGAGAGCGGCCTGTAGCTTCACTCGCCACAAAGCTTGTATCAATCTCCTCCCTTGACAAGTCAATTGGATTATTGGACTCATCTCCATGTTTTTTGACTTTGTTCTCACATCCCAAATTTATTGGGCATTCTCTCATAATTCCAGGTTCATCTCCAATAAAGGAGGTAAACGGCCCACTTATCGAGCCCACCCCTCCTTCTTGGGTATCGCCTTCTTCCTCATTAATATTCCTCTGGCTCATACTAAATACTTTCAAAGGGCCTCCCAAAGGACCATCCTCAGGCCCACTACTGTTTGCCTTTGGGTGACTCAATCCACGAGCGGTTTTCCCCTTATTCAAAACGATTTTGCCTGGCTGTTTAGGCTGTTTTGTTTTAAATTTTGAAAACCTGTCCACCCCCGTGCCTCCGCCAGGTCTGTTGCCTCCTGTACGCGTTTCAGCAGCTGTCTGCCCCCATACCTTCTTAGCCCGCGCGTGAGTTTCTTCACCCTCTTCACCCCAACAGACTTCGCAACAGGGACTTCGTCTCTGCCACCACCACCACCACCAACCCCCCCAGACCTCAACCATGGCTGACAGAAAGTAGCAGTCTCCCCAAATAGGGACCTCAAAAATCCTTCCATCCACTCCAATTTTAATCGAGCCCGGAATTTTTTTCCCATATCGAACTAGGATTTTCGCCCACCTCAAATCCGTCCTATTCTTCGTCTCTCCTGCCACATCCACAAATCCCCCACAAACGTCACCTATTTTCCGGAACACGTTTTTTCCCCATAGATGCAATGGCAGCCCTAGAGCGCGAACCCACGCCATATCAGGTTTATGTCCTTCGCGATGACAACCAGCCACCGGGTTCCAGTGATCCAAAAACAGGGGCTGCTGGTTCACTACCCAATTCTTTACCAAGAAGATCCTGTCAGCTTCCTGTTTAGATGGAAAATCAAACAGGAAGTATTTACCATACATTACATATCGACTACCCACACTCCTCCTACGGTCTTCCATCGATTGTCTACCCATTGTTGAATCTTCCATCTATCCGGGATAGGGTGGTTCAAATCTCCAACTCTACCCACCAAGCACCTGTCTAGGTACTCCAAGGCTCCCTTGCACGAGCTTTCGTCTACCTGGAAATCGACCCCATTAAATCTCGAACTCCGACCGTAACATGCCACTAAGTCAGGCCACGGGGGGATCTCTGCTGCCTCTTTATAAGACCTTTGCAACTTTGGCATCCTTCTCTGATCATTGGGCCTAACCGGAGCAAACCTCTTAAGCTTTTCCGCCACCCACACCCACCCACCATTTTCCACATTCTCAGGTATGCAAATCAAGCCCGACCTGCCTGAGCCCTTAAGCAGGATTTTGATAAACAACCCCGATGCGTTCCTCTCTTTGGTCACCAGAATTTCTCGCCGGCTTCTTTTTCCAGCAGAGTCCTTTGAACACTGAGAAACTGTCCAACAATGTGCAGACCCAATCAAACTACACCGAGGAAAGAAAGGCTTCATGGGGTCTGCCTCTGTATCTTTCCACCACTCGGAACTCAAGATACTCCTTCCCCCCATTCTTGTAAATTTCAAATGTCTTCCTTCCACACTGAAAAATCACCCTATCGTCCTTATCCATCTTAGTTTGCGTCATCTCTCTACCATGCTATAATTATGCGTCATATCTCTACCATGCTACAATTTATAAAAATTAAGAGATAACAAACACAAATTCCATTCATTTGGCATGTCCAACAAAAATATTAATGAAACGCCTGACTGCGTATCAGTTAACCAGTCAAGAAATTTGCATGCAGCCATTATTTTGAAGAATATATATATAGAACGACGGGTGGAGAGGTATTTGAAAAGAAAAATAAGACATTAATAAACCTACATTGTACAAGTTGTTCAAAGCCGTCCATCCAGTTGAAACTCCAAGCTCGTATCCCAGAGTTTGATTATAGTAAGCATCAATCTCATTGAAGTAATCTTTGAAGTTATACAAGCCTTTTATAGGATATAACTCCACATTCTCAATAACTTCCTTCAATGCATTGGGTCCCATATGCATAAGCACCTGTTAGTAAAAAGTTATCAATATTTGCAATAGATAAAGTAGATATGTGGACCAAGTATTATATGTTAGACATTAGGATGCATGAGTTAATAAGCTTCAAGCAGAGACTAGATGCAAGAATGTTTAGCAATGACTATAACAGCAAACAAAAAATTCTGAATCAATACCGGATATCAAGGATTTGTGTTTGATTGTGTGTGTGTGAGAGAGAGAGAGAGATTAAACAGTTTACTAGCTTCAAGTAGATAACAAAATTAATAGAGAGCAAACCAAGAAACTAGATAAGACAAAGGCATATTTATGTCTCATTCAAGTGCATTACAATGCATCATATTGTTTCTAAAAGAAAACTACTATGAAGGCACATAAAATTCTCTAGAAATTCACTCACTTGTATTAGTGATGGATATGAGTCTAAACTCTCCCAATATTGTCATACAGATTACTTGGTCCTCCAAAGGTTCATCATCTTTTATGCATACAAGGATCGAGAAAGAGTCAAGCTCAACTCTCTTGGATCATTTATAGCTCAGTTCCAAATACAACAAGTTTAAACATAACTTCACGCTCAATACATCAAACGGACTGGCTAGGCTAGAATCGAATAAGCTAGGAGTACATATTAGATGTTAAAATACTATAATAGTATTTGACACAGAAGCTCAAGATTAATTTGTTTATACAACTCAAAAATATGATACGCAATGTGTCAATCTCGAAAAAGCTCAAATTTGTTGAGTTATTCCTGACTCTTACAAATGTAAAAATCAAGGAACTCCAAGTTCTTACTGGCCATAAGATCAAGGCTCATTGTGCACATGCGTTGGCTGGAATAAGCGGCACAGGGTGTCTTGGGCAGGTTTATGTGATGAATTTGCAGCATGAGAAATTGATGGGTCTCAAATCATTTCTAGTTGGTTTAATAATTCATCAGACAGCATGATACTAAAACTATAGTGGTTTCTTAAATACATTTTACAGGGTCAATTATGAGCAGGGGACTGTCTCTACTTGCATAGAAAGGATTCTTTTCACCAATAAGTTGGAAAAGGTTTCCTAGCCTTCCGCTAGAAGCTCTTGGAAGGTCAATTCTGATCATTGTTGCTCTGTTCCACTTGAGTCGGACACTTTTAATTCTTGGAAGATCAATTTTGACCATTGTTTCCTTGTTACAATTGAGTAGGACACTTTAAATAGAGTCTGACCCCATTGTTGATGAAGAATATACCATTTTACTAGCAGGTTTTTGGAAGTTTAGTTAGTAGAGGTCTGCATGAGGTGCATAGGTAGGGAAGCCAAGTGATCATGAGAAAGTTGAAGCTACTCAAGGAGAGACAAGCATAGAAAGACCTTCTGCGATATTCAGCTGTGAAAGAAATCAGATGAATGGAAGTTGATTAGTATGTAGTGGTCACTATCACATGATCGCAGATGTGATGACAAACGGACTGTATAATAACATGTTTCATGAGAATGTTAGCAATTTGGGAGTGGAAGATCTATATTCACCAGCTTGGGGGGGGGACTATAGGAAATCTCAACTAAGTAATCTTTATCTTTCAGGAAAGTTAATGGAGGAAATCAGGGCTACTAATCTATATCTATATATATATAATGACAAAGGTAGATTTATCCCTCTAAAATCTGACTTTTGAATTATTGACTTTTGAGTTACCAATCCACTCTTTCTCTCTCCTATTTTCTCCATATTTTCTCTCTTTCTCTCTCCCGTCTCCTCCCAATTTTCTCTCTCATCACCACCATCTCCTCTCTTTTAATTATGTTTAAACATTTTTCTCTCTTTAAACATAAAAAATGGTAACTAAAACAAAAATAATAGTTCCGAAGTCAAGAAAACAAAAATATAAAAGGAGGATAGTAAAATAAAAAATAATTTATGGAACAAATCACTATAAAAATAAAAGTTACAGAATAAACAAAACAAAAATAATTTAATGCGGAGGTAAGTAAAATAAAATAATTTACATAACAAAAGTTTAAAACAAATTCTTAAAAATGTGTAAAACAAAAATACGTTAGTACAATAAAAATATTTGATAGAACAAAAATAATAGTTACGGAGTTAATAAAACAAAAACAATTTAAACTGAGGTTACTAAAATAATAAAAATAATTTACGGAACAAAAGTTTAAACAAATTCTTAAAAATAGTTATGTAAAACAAAAAGACATTAGTAAAATAAAATTATGTGATGGAACAAAAAAAATAGTTATGGAGTTAATAAAACAAAAATAATTTAAACTGAGGTTAGTAAAATTAAAAAATAATTTACAGAACAAAATTTTAAAACAAATTCTTAAAAATAGTTATGTAAAATAGAAAAAAAAAAAACGTTAGTAAAATAAAATACTTGATGAAACAAAAATAATAGTTACAGAGTCAATAAAACAAAAAAATAATTTAAACTGAGGCTAGTAAAATAATAAAATAATTTACGGAACAAAGGTTTTCTGTAAAACTAATTCTTAAAAATAAAAGAAAAGTAATAGTTACGAAGTCAATAAAACAAAAAATATATAGGAAGTTAGTAAAATCAAAATAATTTATGGAATAAAAATAATAGTTAACGGTAAAAATAATTTGATTATTTTGATTTTAGCTTATTTTCTTATCAGAAATTCATTTATTCGTAAAATAAAAATATAATTTAATAAAAGTAATTATTCAAAATGAAAAACTTATTTGAGTTCAGATTCTATTTGCAGGGTAGAAAAAATTCAAGTTTGTTCAAAAACATCATTCTACAGACTTTTTGAATAGTATAAAGTGTTTGGGGTTGCCAATCCATAGATTGACACTTAAATTGGTGTTCCAGTAATGCTATTGAGAAACATCGACTATGCTGCAAGGTTGTGCAATGGAACAAGACTAATCATCATAAATCTTGGGGAACACATTGTTGAAACAATTTTTTTGAAATGAAGAAATGTTGGAGAAAAAGTTTTTATCTAAAGATTGTCATTAACTTCATCCGATGTAGACCATAAGGGGTGGCCCAGTCGTAAAGTTGGGGCTTTACAAAATGCGAGGTCTCAGGTTCGATCACTTCTCATGCCCCTTTAGGGGAAATGTCTACAAAAAAAAATCTCCATTTGATATAAGACTGACTTTTAAGTTCCAGAGAAAACAATTTTCATAGCTAGTATCATATGCAATCACAATTAACAAGTGTCAAAATCAATAATTGCACGTAGGTCTCTTCTTGAAAAAATTAGTATTTAGCTACGGGCAATTATGTCGCAGTTTCTAGAGTAAAAAATTGTTTTGATTTGAAGATATTGATATGCGGTGAAAATAACACGACGCCACATCAAATAGTTCTTACCTGTAAGTCGTTTATCTGTAATCCGTGAACCAACGGAAAAAACTTCAGAAATTACAGCCTTACCGTCTGAGGGTTCAGAAGTAGTCATTATATGATTTATAGAAAAAACCAAACAAACAGTGCACAGCCAAACTGAACAAAACAGTGCACGCTCACTGCAGTTGCAAACCAACCAGCCAAAAAATCACCAAATTAGAAAACTGACAATGAACCCTAGATGAACATGTGCAAGTGAACTGATCTGTGAAAGTCCGGCGACAAAATTCCGGCAGACGTGCCGGCGTGTGAGGCGCGTGAGGAACTATTACGGCACCGACCGGCAGAAAACAACTTATAGACTTGGTCGCCTATACTAGACAACTACACAGAAGAAATCACGTGGCCTAAATACTAACCAATTCCAACATCGCACTGTGAAGAACTCGACGGCAGTTACAGCGTTCGTAAAATGAAGAACGCGAACCCATCATACTACACTAGGGTTTAATACACATAAACCATTGATGTAACCTTTCACCATAATCTCATAATCACCAAGAATCATGCTCTGATACCATGTTATCGAAGAAAAGTCACAGACGATATTGATGAAGCCGTTAACTGTAAATCAGTTCGGCCACCAATATATATATAAACACAAGTTACATCAAGGTCCCTACAAATATAATAATATACAATATAATCCTAAATATACATAAAACTATATTCTAACACTAGTGAATCAAGTGCTAGCACTACTATGTTGCCTACCTTTTAGTTTGATGCATTAACACCACTATCTAAGCTATTCCACATGATCCAGCCTCCTGTATTTGATGAAACTATTTTCGTCTAGAATTCATTCCAACTTTAATAGGCGGTTACACTATATCTTTGATCACTTTGCATAGCCCCCTACACAGTATCCACGTACTAGCTCCATTGTCCCGACTCCTGTTTATTTTTCTTGAGAAGCCTCTTGATATTGTTTGTCCTGCCCCCGTTGAGATCAATGATTCTCTTGTTTACCTCATCCTCGATTCTCTTATTTACCTCATCCTTGATTCATGCCAATATGTATTTCCAAATAGCTATATTTAACAAAATTGATATGCTTGCAATGTTGTACACTCTGAGAAACATGAACTTAAAGCTGGGGAACATATTATGGTTCACGAAAATTTTGAGCCTAATTTTCCCAAAAATCATGGAAAGTTAGTTTGCAATGAG
Source organism: Codonopsis lanceolata (assembly GCA_013146195.2). Lineage (NCBI taxonomy): Eukaryota > Viridiplantae > Streptophyta > Magnoliopsida > Asterales > Campanulaceae > Codonopsis > Codonopsis lanceolata. Next base: position 90,542,930 of record CM028384.1, read on the forward strand.
TACTCTGACCAAATAAATCAACACTTTGCTTACCATCAAATATGAGAATTAGTCAAGTTTTTCCTGTACTAAACAGATTACTTTCTTGAGGAACTTGTGACCTTCCACTTTGCCACCAAGTGTCACTTTGAGATTTGGCATCTTACACCATCTTCCATTTCGTAAGGTACTAAGGTTGCCCCATCACGCAGTAGTCTAGTCATGCATTGGATTGTTCCTATGCCATCGACTTCTCATCGCGTCAGCTTGTTGATTTATATTGCTCACATTGCCTTTTGTAGCATGTTCCTTATCAATTGGCGCACAAACTTCAATTTTATTCTTGTGCATCAGCTTCACCTTCAGTCCTGGTATGAGAGTTGCTCTCAGCCATGGAGAAATAATAAGGAACCAGAACAGCTGAATAAGCCAACGAAGAAGATCCATAAATCTTGTCCCTAAAGGCCCGTCACATAGTAGAACTGATATACTTTATTTTCGAATAGCTAAAATAGCTTTAATGGTCCCTAAACCTTGTCCAAATTAGCAATTGGGTTATTAAACTAAACATTGGGTAACTAAACTCGTGATTTATGAGCAATTGAGTGACTTCTCTAGTGTGTATCCCAAAAAAGACAACGAAACTAAGCCACATGACCATAGTTATGAAAGCTGGCCGTCTAGCTTGCCTCAGGCGTGAAGTGACTGACTACGGAGTACGGACCAGGGGTTGGCACCTCACCTGAGGTCAGGCGCAGTGGATGTCTACAGGCAGTACAGAGGCATTAGACGCGAAAAGGCATCGCCTATCCTGAAGACAAACGACTAACCTTAACTTGTCAACCCCTTATTTTATCAAACAACAAAGTAAAAGAAGAAAGAAAAAGGAAACCTTAGATCTAAACTAGGCAAAGGCCCAAGTCGACTCAGTCACTCTACAAACCTGATTCAAGGTTGCAATTAGAATCATAATTGAATCAAACACGAGACCAGCTGCAACAGAGGCAGCACTTAGTATCTCCACCTCTGTGACCTCAAACCGACCTGCAACCAGTAACAGATTTGGTACTCGCTCTCAACTGTTGCCTCTGCACCTCTCCTCTGCTTCTTATACAATTTTTTTTGATTACTCGGTTTCTTGAGTTTCCACCGCCACTTTGTCCGGCCCAAACAAAGAAAATCTTTTATTCTTCTTTGTTTCTATGTCTTTGTTATTTTTATAAGTAATAAATAGTATATAATAAATGTGTCAAACAAGGTGACGCATCCCATGTACACACGAAGTATACATCAAATACCCCACCATCCACAAAAAATGCTATCCACAAACTCAACAAAAGGATTAGATCCCTGTGAAACCGCCTCAAAACACCAAAAATGTAGTCTGAACAATCTGACTCTTGAGCCTCTCGATACTCCTTTCCTCGTCCTCAAATGCTCTGCGGTTTCTTTCTTTCCAAATAGACGAGCAGATCACCAACGGAGCAGCATCCCAAAATCTGCTTCTTTTTCTTTGGCGTCTATACAGGGAGCAGCACAACAACACCTCCTTCACCGAGCTAGGCATCACCCAGGCCACCTGATTAGGTTTCAACATAAAACCCCAAATATCCCTAGCAACATGGCAGTGTAACACGAGGTGATTCACGCTTTCTTCATCCTTCTAGCACACCAATTAGTATAAATCTTGTTTCTCCTCCTCAAATTGTTTCTATGTCTTTGTTTGGACATTTTTTGGACACTTTATTTTACTTTAATACCAGATTTGTGAGTTTTTCAGTTACTCTGATTTTTTATTTATTATTAACTTACTCTATCTTCTTCTTTTTTGTTTACTTTGTCTTTATTTTTTTCTTATTTGAAGTTTTATTCTAATAATTCTTAAATTCATCTTTTTATATAAGTAATTATAATATTATAGACAAGCGTCAAATCAGGTGACACAACACATCTCCATTAAAAGGGTATATACAATAGTAAAACTATCTAGAAAATTCACAAAAGAATCTGCCATGCTCTGAGAGCCCTCAGTGCACCAAAAACAAATATCCTTAAAGATGCCTTCCTTCATCTTATCCATATCCCTTTCTGTGTTCTTGAAAACCCTCCGATTTCTCTCGTTCCATATATTCCAACACACTGCCGAGGTTCGGATGATGAGTTTGTGTTGTTGACTTGCTGCTATTATATGTGAACTAAATTTAATATATTATATTCATTTATAACATGATTTGAAATTTGTTACAGTGAAATAAATATATATCTACTATTATTCCTAATTTATCGCCTTGCTTGTCTTTCGGTCGTCCCCTCTTGCCACGCCTTTCCCCATAAAAAGGTACCCCTCGCCGGCCACTCGTCTTTCACCTTTAATAACTATGCACGTGACAAATTTAATGAATCATCTGCTGATTGGGATGGTGATGTGGCAAAAAAAAGACTTTTTTCCTTACAGCTATAATTTTACACTCTTAGCCCCCCCCCCCCACTTTCTAGGCTGTCTCTTATACCTCAACCCAGCATGTTTGAACCACACTTGCCACCTCCTTCAAACCATTAACGACGCCACCAACTCAAAAACATCCCATCCAGCATTCCATAAAAGGGAAAAGATAGAGGAGAGAAACATTCAATTGAAATAATTTGAAATTTCAGATTTGAAACACGGTTTCAGATTCGGTAAATTTGGGATCCCAATGCCCATCGCTGACCTTGTTCGTCTTGTCATTCTCAAGTGTTATCGTTAATCTCCTTTTGTGTCATAGTCCTCTCACCGTCTCGTTTTCAAAAGATCATTCACATCGGCGCTGACACAAACGACGATGTGCAACTCGACATGTGAAGTCACCAAACCCAGTTGAGACTGGTAAGGGCCAGAAAAGCTTTGAGGTAACAATACTGCTTGACAATCTTTCCAAATATATTTTTTGGGCTTGACCTAATCTGAAATCAACCGGAAACAAATGGTGGGCGGCTATGGTTTTCATTACAATGGTAATAATGGTGGTGGCTTAAGAGTGGATATGCAGCGGATAAATTGGTTCAGAAAAAGGATATGCAGCGGATAAATTGGTTCAGAAAAAAAGGAATTATTTTATTATATTTTATTTATGACAAGTAAGAATTATACAAAACCCATCGCCAAAACAGGTGGCAAGTCCTTTGTATACAGGGAGTATACTACTACAAAGGAACTATACAATCAATTACCTGCAACTATACCAACTAAAGAATTTCCTGAAGTCAGAAAAGACTCTGAACACCAGTAACAAATAGTCCAAACAATATACACCTTAATCCAATCAATTTCTAACTCCACGTTCTTGAAAATCCTTCTATTTCTCTCCTTTCAAATATTGCAGCAATTAGCCACTGGGTCCCAAAAGACATTCATCCTCCTCCTCTTATAAAGGGACCAATTCCGGAACAGATCCTTAATGGTTATTCACCCTTTTGGAATATTAATTCCCTTCTCAAGTCCCCAAGGAAGTTCGGTTTTCTCCTTCCAACACCCAGGAAGTGTCTGGTTTTTTTCTTTTTTTCACTTCTCTAACTCTAATTCTGTAAATATTGCTGCATTAGTTGGATTCATTAACCTCTCAAGGGATATTCTAGGAAGCGCATTTTAAATGAAAAGATACTATCAGCACATGAATTTCTGCAAGATTATCTGGCCCCATAGTAGCTTTTTTTAATTTCATTCTGAAACTATTTGAATCTTCTTCTTCTTTTTTGTGATAAGTAAGGAAAGTATTAATTACGGTGTCAAAACAGGTGACGCATCCTTGTACACTGGGCGTATACAAAGCAAAACAAAAAATTTTATCAACTGTAAATCTGTCCAAAATATCAACAAAAGGGATACCTTCATTCAAATCCATCTCCAAACTCCAGAAGCAACAACATCCTTCTTGTACATCAGTTTCCACGTTTTTGAAGGCCCTTTGATTCCTTTCCTTCCAAATGCTCCACCAAATCGCCAACGGAACAGCGTCCCAAAGAGTATTTTGACTTCTACGCTTGTACAAAGACCACCCTCGGAGCAGCTCTACGACAAACCGAGGCATAACCCAAGAAATGCCAGCAAGAAGAAAAAAAGAGCTCCATAGTTCTCTCGCTACGGAACAGTGCAGCAGTAAATGGTTGGTAGACTCCTCATCTTCTTTACACATGTAGCACTAGTTGACATATATCCTCTGCCTAGCTCTCATGTCAGGATGGTCTCCCTCGCTGGCTCCCATGCAAAAAAGGCTACTCTGCTGGGAGCCCTTGTTTTCCACATAGCCTTCCAAGGAAAGGGATTCCTATCACTATTTAAAATAGAACAGAACAATTTACCAAAAATCTTCCACTCTTTGAACCATCCCAAGTAACACCATTGTAGTTTCGCCAATCGTTACATTTTTGCCATTGTACTATTTTTCGAGCAAAATTGCCATTGTACTTGAAAAGAGAGATGCAATTTCGCCATTATCACTAAGAAATTAATTTTAGTTGTCTCCCCTAAGGTTTTTAAAAATGTAGGAAGATACTTAATAATAGTTGAAGTTAAAAATTAAATGACTTTATGGCTCTTAAATTATCAGTTTTTTTTTTCTTTTAGAGGTTAAAAAAATATATTTTATGAACAAAAAAATGAAAGAATGAATGAAATATAAAAATGCAAATAAGAAAGGAAACATATATTGCCAAAATTAAAAATTTAAGCGAAGAATATCAATAATAAAATAGCGCTCAATAGCTATTTACCAGCTAAGATTAAATCTTTTTAAAATATTTAACGGTTATGATTCATCATACGTATGGAGATGGTTATCCTTTTTATTAATAAATTATTTACTAAAATATTAAAGAATTACTTAATAATTATTTAAAAAATATTAAATAAAGTATTTAATTAAATTTTAATAAATTATTTTAAAAAATAATCATTTATTAAATATATTATTTAAAAAATTACTAAATTAATAAATATTAATATTAAATAAAACATATTAAACATAAATCATTAATTAACATTAAAAAATTGCTAAAAATTACTCCCTCTGTCCCTAGAGTATCGTCCTAATTGACCCAGCGCACGGTTTTAAAAAAAACAATTGACTTGATTATTTATATTGGTTTAATGTGTAGTTTCCATTAAAGTCCATGTGTATGTGAGCCATAATTAAAGTATGGTAAAAAGTAAGGGTAAAGTGGTAAAAGTGATGTTCAAAAAAGGTAAGTTTTAAACTGGACAATTATTTTGGGACGGACGAAAAAAGGAAACGAGGATGATAATTTAGGGAGGGAGGGAGTATAAAAAAATTGTTCTTATAAAAAACAGTATTAGTCATAAAAAATTATTTAACACATCACAATTTTCATGGTGGCTATTATAGGTTGAATTAAATGTTTTATTTTTTTATAATCTTATATTTATAATTCTTAATTATAACGGATTTTTAAAAACGTTAATACAAAAATAGGTTATACTTTTAGTCAATTCTCTTTACGAATTAAATTACATTTAATGAATGAGTGTTAGCAACTAGATTTAATGAATTAAAATTTTCAAAATTTATTACAGATTAGATTTCTTTTAAAATTATTATGTTTTATTATTATTATATTTTTATTATATTATTCATTAAGATAAAATGTATACAATAATTAATTTAAATATTTTCTCTTATTTTTTATTCAAGCAATATATCTTTTCTTCTTATTTGTATTTTTATATTTCATTGATTCTTTCATTTTTTAGGTTATAAAATAGTATCTTTTTTTAACCCTTAAAAGCACAAAAAAAAAGGACCCCCCCCCTATAATTTAAAAACCAAAAAAACATCTAACTTTAACATCAACAATCATTAAGTATCTTTCAACATTTTAAAAACGATTAGGGGAGGCAGCTAAAATTAATTCTTTTAAAATTGGATGTCAGTTAGAGGTAGTAGCGAAATTGCATCTATCTTTAAAAGTACAATGGCAATTTCACTCCAAAAATAGTACAGTGGCAAAATGTAAAGATTCGTACAATGGCAAAATTAACCATTTTTCAAGGTGGTCTCCCTCACTGCCTCCCATGCAAAACAGGCTACTCTGCTGGGAGCCCTTGTTTGCCACATAGCCTTCCAAGGAAAGGGATTCCGGTCACTATTTAAAATAGAATAGAACAATTTACCAAAAATCTCCCACTCTTTGAACCATCCCAAGTAACACCATCTTCACCTGACCCTTATCTTTTTATAAGCGTAAAGCTTCTCAAAAAAATCGAGACACTTGGCCAATCTCCCAGTCTTGAACATCTGTACGAAACGTGGGGTTCCAAATATTTGAGCCACTGGAGTTGATAAACATCAAGCTCACCGATACATCACAAGTAACCGCAATATTATATAAACTAAGAAATGCTCACTGGCGAGCAACATCCCCACACCACTTATCCTTCCAAAACATGAACGTTCCCCAAAATATCGGCTAAGAGTATCCCATCCTTTCATAATTCCTTTCCACACACTCGAACCATATGAGCTAAGAACAACCTTTGGAAACCAAAGATGATTTCCCTACACCGAATTTTCTCCCCACTATTTTCCTCCACAACGCCTCTCTGTCCACAAGGTACCTCCACAACCATTTGCCCAACAAAGCACTATTGAAATTCCTAACATTTTTAATGCCCAAACTTCCTCGTCTCATCTTGGAACACACCGACTCCCAATCCACTAGGCAATATTTCCGCTCCTCCATACATCCCTCCCATAAGAAATCCCTTTGTAATTTTTCAATTCTCTTAAGCCACTGAGATAGAGATCGTAAAAAGGGACAGATAAATTAGGAGATTAGACAAAGTGCTTTTGATGATTTGATCATGGTCAAACGACCTCCCTTCAATAGGTATTGTCTCTTCCACCCAGCCAACCTCCTCTCGAACCGCTTAAAACTGTATTCCACATAGATACGTTCTTGAAAGAAGAGCCAACAGGGAGGCCCAAGTATGTTGTAAGAAGGCTACCAACCTCGCACCCAAAAAATGAGGCTAGATCTCCTAAATTGCACACCACGCCCACGGGGATGATTTCACACTTGGAAATATGATCTTTAAACCCGATGCCGCTTGGAAAAATAAAAGAACCAAACGTAGATAGCCCAACTGAGATCTATTTGGCTCACAAAATACAACTGTGCCATCCACAAACAATAAATGAGACACGAAGAGATTTGAATTAGCTTCAATATCCACCTTGAACCACTGAAAATAACCTCATGCCACTACCTTAAGGAGACGACTTAATGCTTCCATAACCACAATTTTAAAAAAGGAGAAAGCGGGTCCCCTTGGCGGAGGCCTCTCGAGCTCGAGAAAAAAACTGGCTGGCTCCCCATTAACCAGGACGGAGAATCTCACCGAGGAAATGCAAACGTACAACCATCTCTTCCATTTCTCCCCGAAGTCCATCCTCGACAAAAGGTAGATCAGTAAGTCCCACTCAACATGATCTTTTTTTTTTTTTTTTTTGATAAGTAAAGAGTATATTAATAAGAACGTCAAAAAGGTGACGCATCCATAGTACACTAGAAGTATACAAAGCTCAAGAGCTTCTACCCACTAGAAATGTTATCTACAAACTCTACAAAAGTCATTTTCGAAGCCGGTGGATAGTTCGCAGCCTCTACACACCAAGAGAATAGAGTGCGAAGCAAAGAATTCTTCAAGACCGTAATAGATGGTTTCTCTCCCTCCAGATCACCCAACAAACTGCCAAAGGGGCAGCCTCCCAAATCCCGATGCACCTGTTTCTGCGCTAAACAGACCAACACCTCAACAATGAGAACCGAACTTCGGCATCACCCAAGGCACTTTAAAAGATTCAACAACAAACTCCACGGATCTGGCGGCGACCGGCAATGAAGAAGCGGATGGTTCACGCTCTCCTCGCCGCCTTACACATGAAACACTGCTCACTAAATAAATATTCCGCTTCAAGATTATCTACCGTTAGGATAGCTTCGTGCATAGCTTCCCATACAAAGAAGGCCACTCTCTTGGCGCCATGATTTCCACACCGCTTTCCAAGGAAAAAAATTCGCTCACAATTCAATGACCTCAAGTAATTAGATTTAACCGTGAATACCGACCCTTACCGCCTTCCGGATCACACTATCTTCTACCCTATCAATCTTCGAGCCTCAGTAACAACTCAAGAAATCGCAGATGGCGGCTCCACCTCCCAATCATGAAAATTTCTCTGAAAACCGGACTCCAAGTAGGTCTACCATCCTCCCTTGACATCACCGAGCTAACCGAACAGCTCTTATCCCTAGTGACTTCAAACAACTCGAAAATCCACCTTCAGCCTTCCTCTCTCCACACCATCTATCTTCCCAAACCTAACTGTCTCTCCACTTCCCACCTCAAAGGCAAGAAACCTCTCAAAGGATCTCCACCCTTTTCTAATGCCCTTCCACACCCCCACCCCAAAAGGCAAAACAACCTCCGGAAACCACGCATGATCCCGAAACCATGCTTACTCACCACCAATCTCCTCCACAATGCCTCCCTTTCCGTGAGATACCTCCACGACCACTTTCCCAAAGAATGCCTCATTAAACACTTTAAGATTCCTAACCCCCAACCCTCCCTCATGCATTCTAGTACAAACCTTATCCCATTTAACCAAATGGAATTTCTGCTCCTCTGACCGACCTTCCCATAAAAAATCTCTTTCCAATTTTTCGAGTCTATCCCGGATGGAGGCAGGCATCACAAACAAAGAAAGGAAATAGGTCGGTAAATTTGAAAGAGTGTTCTTGACTAAAACCAACCCGCCCCTCGAAAGCAATTGTTTCTTCCAACCCGCCAAGCGGTGCTCGAACCGCTCTATAACCGGAACCCACATAGCTGCGCCGGCCGGGCACCAATGGGAAGACCAAGGTATGAGGAAGGGAGAGCAGCGGTCTTGCACCCAAAAAAGCCGGCTAAGCTCCCAATGTCATTCACCACACCTACTGGAATAATCTCACTCTTGAGAATATTTACTCTGAGCCCCGAAACTACTTGAAAAAACAGTAACAACATACGAAGATAACCCAGTTGAGCCTTCTCTGCCCCACAAAAAACCAAAGTGTCATCCGCAAAGAGCAAATGAGATACCTCCAACTCCGACTCCCCTCCCCTTCCCACCTTAAAACCGCTAATAAATCCCCCCTAGACTGCCTTGTCCATTAGTTTACTCAAAGCCTCCATCACAAGAATAAACAAAAACGGAGATAATGGATCACCCTGGCGTAGGCCCCTCGAACTATGAAAAAATCCAGAAGGTTCCCGTTGACCAAAAAGCGAGCGAACCGAAGAGATGCAAAAGTGAATCCACCTCCTCCATTTATCCCCAAACCCCATTCTATCCATCATATAGATCACAAAGTCCCAGTTGATATGGTCGTATGCCTTCCAACATGATCATACTCCTTCTTTATATCCAATTTGCAAAGCACGCCAGGAACCCGCTCTGCACCAACCATCTCGTTAGCTATCAAAGCAGTATCAAGAATCTGTCTCTCCCTCAAGAAGGCACATTGAGACTTTGAGATCACCTCCTCCCTGCTCATACGAGACAACACCACCTAAGCAATGAGCTTGTAGAAAACTCCCAATTAGACTGATGAGCCTAAAATCTTTCAACTCTTCGGCTCCTTTCTTCTTTGGAATGAGGGCAATGAAGGAAGCGTATAGACTTTTTTTGAAACTATCCTCCTTAAAAAAAGAGCATAACACCTCCATCATATCTGACTTAACCACCTCCCAACAACGCCAAAAAAAAAAAGCTAAAGAGAACTCGTCCGGTCCCGGGGCTTTATCACCTCTCAAACTACGCAGGGCTGTTACTAGTCTTAACTAAAGGCTGCTCTAACAACTCTTTATCATCCTGCAATAATGATTTGAACGAAACCTCATCCAAATCCATATTCCAGCCTCCCCCCTCCAAGTAAAGCTCCTAATACAAGTCTACGATCCCTTTTTTTTATTTGAACTGTATCTTCCTCACGCTTCATTGGACCTTCAACCTTTTAATATGATTATGGCTTTACGAGCATTGACCATCCGATGAAAAAGCCTAGTACTCATGTCCCCTTCCCGAAACCATAAAGCTCTAGATTTCTGTCTCCAGCTAATTTCTTCACTCTTCATCACTCTTCAAAGGTCTCTTGATTTCCAACTTCAACTCTTCTCGGATTGCAACTTCAACTTCAACTTCCCCCAAACCACCCGAACTATCTGGACCATCCAACCAATTGATTTCCTTCATGGCCATCTTGATTCTAGTCTCCATCATCCCAAAAGTCTCCTTGTTTCATACTTAAAGGCCCGCTTTGAGCATTTAAAGCTTCCTTGCAAGTCTGAAACACGGCTTACCGAAAAAAACATAGGATGTCCGTTTTAAATTCACCCAATCCAGAAAGCCCGGTTCTTCAAGCCACATGTTTTCATATCTAAGCGGGGATTTCTTCCTAAGTAGCCCGCCGCACTCTAGCGAGATAAGGGCATGGTCGGAGATCACCCTCGCAAGGGTACGCTGGGTAATCTCACCAACACCCAATCTGAAGACGAGAAATCTATCAATCCTCGAGCATTGATGCCTATCCCCACCTTTGAACCACGTGAAGGAATTTCCAACTAAGGGGAAATCTTCTGATATCATGTCATAGATAAATGGCTTGCGAATACACTTGCGAGCCAGTGCGCTCACGAGGAAAACAAATCACATTGAAGTCCCCCCACCAAACACCAAAGAAGACTTCATTTTTGCCTAACTAATTTTAATTCTGTCCAAAGCTCCACACGAGACACATCGAAGGTTGGGCTGTAAACCGCTGAAAACACCCACGTGAACCCATCCACCACTCCCTTGAATAAGCAAGAAATGGAATGAGAGCCCTGTACGCAGTCCAATTTGGATACTACTCTACTGTCTCACATAATCATAATACCCCCACCACCCAACAGCCTTAAGATGAAACCAATCAACCAATCTAATTCCCCCTACACTGTTCACCATACTTTTATTCATTCTTTCCATTTTTGTTTCCTGCAAACAAATTTGGCTTCCATTTATCTACCTTGCAACACAGATTTTTTAATTCCCTACCAGCTCTTCTGCTGGTCTGGCTCCCTAGATTACCTTCCTTTGCCCTGGCTGGTTTACGACCCTTCTCAATTTCCATAAACAATTCTTCAATCATTTCTTCAAACCCCTTGCAGAAACGCCTAGAGATTTTACAAAATTTTTAGCCCTATCTTTCATCCAAACCGATGTCTTTGTTATGTCTACCATATATACTATCAATTTTGCCAACTAACCTCCTCAGGTCTGACCATCCTAAGAGGGGTACAAATCATAACCTTTTTCTGTGACAGACTTTGAACACTCATCCAAAATAGGCGGGAATCCTTCGGCCTCATCACGCTGCGGAAACTCCCAGTGATGGCCTTCATGCTTATCCCTTTCCTTGTTGCAGTCAAACCTAACCTTCGTATAACTTGTAGAAACCCCCAATCTCCTACTAGCAGGGCTCTTTCATTGTTACACACCCATTGAATCACCGTTTCATCCACAACGAAGCCACCCCTCCCAGAATCCTCACATAGGGTGTCTTCTGCTGAGCTAGTACGCAAGTGCGACTCGCACTCGCGAGGTGTTTCTTCCACCCCAACGGGCTGATCTTTCGAAGAATTAAGTTGAGAGTCGCACTTGCGTACGAGCTTAGCAGAAGAAACCCTATGTGAGGATTCTGGGAGGAGTGGCTTCGTTGTGGATGAAACGGTGATTCAATGGGTGCATAACAATGAAAGAGCCCTGATAGATGGAGATAAGAGAGAATGGGGGTTTCTACAGGTGATACAGATCTTATGAAAATATTGGTGTTTTCAGTCCCAAATATGACTTAGAACATGAATAAACGGACAGAGATGAACACTTGCTAAAATAACTTACTTCAAACATAGAATTAGAAAGACCTTTGTACCCCGTGAAACACATCGCATATCGAACATGTATGCATTAACAGCCCATTGAAAACTGCAAACAATTAACAGGTAAACCTAGAGTGCAGGGACTATAAAACGTAAATTCTAGGGATGATTTGTGCAATTAGCTATTAAAGTAAAGATAATAAAACTAAATTCCAAGATACGGATATCAAACCTCATTTGCATCTTTATAATGCTCATTTTCATTCTTCTTTGGCCATTTGACTCGCCAGCATCTGATTAAGCAACAGAAACAATGGGTTATCAACACAAGAATTCGAAAGGGACCGGTCTCAGTATGTGTTAATAAACAGCACATGGATGCAAAAAATGTAACCTTTCCCTCCCAAGGCGACGCGCAAGTTCTTCAGCTAATGCTTGACCAGGTGCATCCCCATCTGTTGCAAGTATTATGCGAGAAGCCTATAAGAATACAACAGTTAGAAGGCCTACTTTTGGCAAGTACTGTTCAACATAATTCGAACTTAAAAACCAATGGAAACAGAAAGGAATAAACAAAAGCTAAAGCAAAAAATAAACCCACTTCAACAAACCTTTTCTAGGTACTCACGGCAGTTCCAAACATACTGGTACTTTTTATCCTGCTTCACAAAATACATTAGAGGACCATTATGCCTACTATTTTAACAGAAAAGGACTCACACTAACTAATCACATGTAGCTAGAATTTGAGAAATAACTTCTACCCTCTCAGTTAATTACAATCTGATACATAATCATATTCTCAGGAAAACCCTTCTCATTCAAAGCAAATCAGCAGTAGCACAAAAAGGAGTGTGAATGCTATTTTTCCTGATGTGAGAAAAAAGTCGTACAATGTTCCTATGCATAATCCTAGCAATGAGAAATTAAACTAGAAAATATTGCATGAATTATCATTGAAAAAAAGCATAGATCTTGCAGTTAGTGCTGCTCCAGCAAAAGATAGGGAAGCAAGAAGACTATTTTATTTTATTTATTTTTGATAAGCAAGAAGACAATTTCAAAACGACTTAATATCAGAACAGCAAGTTGACGTACGGATTCTTCAGGTGGCACGCCTTTACTGGAGACTTGAGGGGGGGCGCCATCAGGAACACTAACGCAGTTCCGGAACCCCGCTTCTTCCAGTGAAAGCTTGTCCATCTCACCCTCCACCTATTAACAGATATCAAGACAGCAATACATGTAAAAATTGATCTGCTTCTCCACTGATGGAAGAATAAATCAGACTTAATATCATCAAGGTGACCATAATAAAGATCTTACAATGATAATGTCACATGCTCCTTCTATGTCATCCAGTCCATAAAATATCTTTTCAGCATCTTTTTCCTGCAGAATAACGGGAACGTATATTAAGATTCAAATAGAGTAGAATAATAATTTGATTCCAAGTTCACAGCAGAACCACTAATCATGAGATAGGAATTTTCAGATATAATATCCCAACCTGAATATCATATATTGTTGGGCTAAGTTTACTATTTACTTTAAATTTTTATTTTTTTAAATATTTTGAACTTTTGGGCCAATTGTGTACTATCTAAAACTTTGAGGCCTTTTTTTTTTTGAGAAGTTAATATATAAAAACAAGCGTCAAAACAGGTGACGCGTCCTATGTGAAGTATACAAAAGAACCCCACTATCTAATAGCAATCATATCCACAAAATCTGCAAAAGGATTGCCACCCTATGTTACCACCTCATTACACCAAAAGAATAGAGTCTGGAGAATCAACTCTTTAAGCCCCTCTAAACTCTTCTCTAGATTCTCAAACACTGCAGTTTCTTTCCCTCCAAATAATCCAACACAGCCAACGGAGCCACTCCCCAAACACAATTTTTCCTTTTGCGCTTAATTTTTTTTTTGATAAGTTTTTCCTTTTGCGCATATACAAAGACCAACTAAGCAATAACTCCTTAACCGATCCAGGTATACCCCATGACAACTTGAAGAGATTCAGCACAGAATCCCACAAAATCCTCGCTACAGGGCAGTGTAATTAAAGATGATTGACATCTTCCCCGTCACCCTTGCACATGAAACACCAAGACATAAATGTTTTTCCTGATTCACAGATTGTCACTGGTTGAAATAGCTTCATTAGCGGCTTCCCACATAAAAAAACCACCCTAGTTGGAGCTTTCATTTTCCAAATGTTCTTCCATGGAAAGAGCCTATTTGCTCACATCAACTTCTAATAAAAGGATTTCACCGAGAAAGTCAAGTTCTTCTCCCATGTCCACAAAGCAATGTCCTACCCAAAACCAGTCACCTTTTGATTGTATAATAACTCAAAAAACAGCCCAAGAATACCCACCTCCCAATCATGCAGATTTCTTTGAAAAGATGGGCTCGAGGTGACAGCTCCACCAATGATCTGTTCAACTGAACAGACCATCTCCTCCTAATTCACCGCAATGTTGTACGACAGATTGGGAAGTGGTGAAGGATGACATTATGAGGGTATTTTACTCCTTTCATGACAGATTGGGTTTTGAAAAGAGTCTCAACGCTACTTTCATTGCGTTAATTCCGAAGAAGAAGGAGCCAGTGATGTGAAGGAGTTCAGACCTATCAGTCTAGTTGGTGGGGTTTACAAACTAATCTCTAAGGTGTTCTCACAAAGATTGAGAAAGGTGTTGGACAAGGTTATCTCCGAGTCACAGAATGCTTTTGTCAAGGGGAGGCAAATCTTAGATGCATTGCTGATCGCTAATGAAATCCTGGACGCTAGGATAAAAGGTTGACTTCCGGGTATTCTTTGCAAGCTTGACATTGAGAAAGCGTATGATCACGTGAATTGGGGCTTTTTGCTACACTTGATGGAAAGGATGGGATTTGGCTAAAAGTGGAGGAGGTGAGTCCAGTTTTGCATTTCTTCAGCGAGATTCTCGGTGTTGGTAAATGGAGAACCCTCAGGTTTCTTCCCAAGCCAGAGGGGTTTGAGGTAAGGAGATCCTCTATCCCCGTTTTTGTTCATCATAGTTATGGAGGCTCTTAGCAAACTAATGGAGAAAGCTGCTTTGGGTGATTACTTCAGTGGGTTCAGAGTGGGAGATGGATTCGGTGTCAAGATTCTTTGAGCTTCTTTACAACCAAAAAGTGGGTTGTGAGCATAACAGGGTGATTTGGGAGGGGTCTAAGGACTTCAAGTTCTCGGTCAAAGGTTATTATTCCAAGCTGTCAGAACAAGAGGGATTTTTGTTCCCTTGGAAATAGACAGTAGCTCCAAGTCGAGTGGCCTTTTTTTGCATGGGAAGTGGCGAACGAGGCTATCCTAACCGGTGACCGGTGATAATCTGAGGAAAAGGGGAATGATATATGTTAACATATGATATGCTTTATGTGCAAAGAGAGAGAGGAAAGTGTTAATCACTTGGTTTTGCATTGTCCGGTGGTTGGGGAACTGTGGAATTTCATTTTTGGATTGTTCAATGTGGCGTGGGTGATTCCGGAGACCTCCAAAGATTGGTTATGGAGCTGGAGATATTTTTGGCGGATGAAGAATAGAAATACTACTTGGGAAGTTGTTCCCTTAGGGTGTGGTGGACGATTTGGAAGGAAAGAAACCGTAGGGCTTTTGATAATGAGGAGGGGACAATTTCAGAATTGAAGAGTTCTCTACTCTATTTCCTGTTCGCATGGTGCGGAGGGGCAGAGGGGGCAGAGCATTCTCAGCACCCCGCATTAGCCTCTTTTGTAGTTTTTGTGAATAACATTTCTATTTATTACATAGTTTTCTGGTAGAGTATACTCCTTGTGTATAAAGGACGTGCCAGCTTTTTTGGTGCTTTGCTATCTATACATTAACCTTTAACAAAAAAAACTGTTATACGTCAGAAAAACTTCGCAACTCCACATCGCTGCACCATTTATTACTCCAAAATCTGATCAACTCTCCATTTCCTACATCAAATAAACCACTTCATCTTATCCCGTCTAATCCTAATACCATTACACACACTCACATACCAGGTGTGGACCTCATTGGGAACCCACTTGTGATCTTCGTCCCCTTACTTTCCTACCACCACCCTCTTCCAAAGATCTTCCTTTTCTCCCAAATATTTCCACAACCCTATTTTTAAGTATGTACAATTTTGGAGAAGAGGGAAAAGAAGGCTACCTAGAGTATTTGTGATTTTGTACGTTCAAGCATGATTGAAAACCCTAGATTGCTGTTTTAAGAGTTGTAAGAATCCTTGAAAGATTTTATAATAAAGTTTGTCATAATTCATCTTTAGAGTTTAATTTTCGGAAATTCAGGCTGATGCATATAGAACTAAATTGTGATTTCTCATTCATACAAAAAGCTTTTAAAGTCAATTCGCTCAAGAAGATACACAAGTTACACTTCTCTATAAATTGTAAAAAAGATTTTTTTTTATTTAATAAAAATTATAAACAGAGAATCCACATATTCGGATCAATTGTAGAAAAACTTGTTTTTCTCCCTCGTTACAGATCGAAATTAGACAATCAATATGCCTTTAGAAAGCTAACAAATTGGGGTTTCCAGAAAATGAAAATTAGGATTCGTTATTAGATTCATTATGGTCATTAAGATATTAAGATTTTAAGTGGACTGATAAACAGATTTTAAGGGTTGATAGGAACAAGGGACATCTCATTCTTATGGCAAATTTCAAGTAATTTTGAGGTAAGGATGATATCATCTTTAGATGTTGATGTGAATATCGTTATAAAACTTGGGGTTGACCTTTCAAAATCCATTGTTCTCAATTTCATATGGTTGCATAAATTGTTAGTGCTGTTGAAATAATACTTTTCTCACAAAATATCAAAATTCTTCAACTTGTTCGTTGATATTTGTTGTTGTTGACTCGTGTAGAAGCATAATCGCATTGTCTATAGCCGGTCATGTTACATTATTAATCTTGATGGGTAATAACATAGTTGATCGAGTAATTCTGTGGACGATCTTTGTTGTCAGTTGTTGATGGTTGGGGTTGACTTACATTGCCCAACAGGTAGGCATGGATTCATAAACCGGGATACCATTCATTGGTGAGGATCATGTACAACGAGTAGGCATGGATTTGTAACCTGATTCTTACATTACAAATGAAGATTACTCACTTAAATATGGTGGGATGGCTGTTGCATTCCATGAGCCAGTGCTTCGGGCACGCCGGTCCACTTACTACTTACACCAGTTATGGGGCTTAATGTGTTAAAGCACTAACGAGATTTGAGCCTTTTCTTGTTGATTATATTTATATTCATTAGTGTTGATCATCATTTGTTAGGTGGTGGTTTTGTTTCTCAAGTCATCCGTTGTGGGTTTCTATTTGCTTTTTTATTCCAAATAGATTCTCTTTTGTGGAGCTATTAGTTATGTTGAGCTTTGAGTTGTTAGTCTATGTTTATTGTTGTTCGACAGACTTCACGGAAATATTAAATTCATGAATCAAGTTGGTTGTACAATATCATTTATTGGCTTTCCTGGGAGTTTCTTACTAGACAAGTAGAATGTGGCGAGAGTTGATTTTGACCAAGGGTACTGATGAGTATGATGCATATGAAATTCACGAAGCTTTTTATTGGATTAATAAACTTTTCAATTGTAATCCTAATTTTAGAGATTAATGCTTAGTTTGATTGGTTCAGTATGTTCCGCACTCTAGTTATTATTTGGTTTGCTAAGGATTATTGGCTTGTTATTAGATGGTTTAGTTTTGACTTCAGAATGAATGATCTTGAAAGTTGAAGTTATAATAAGTTGAGGTTTTTAGTTGCTCAAGGTACCCTTTTTGGGCGCCAACTTTGGTTGGAAGGAATTCTCATCTCGTACAGCAGCCGGACCCTGTTTTGCGGGTACGGGGTATCACATCAAATACAAGAACAAAAGTTACCTAGGAAAGATTATCCCAAAAAAATATCTAATTGAACTCAGAATTACCAGTTGTAGAACCTTTACAAATTGATAATAATGAGTTTATTGATTAATATAAGCACTGATTATTTTTATTTTATTTTTATTTTTTTGATAAGCAGGAATGTATAAACAGTGTGTCAAAACATGGCACGCGTCCTATGTACACAGGGAGTGTACTAAACGCTTCAACTAGCAACCATGTTAACGACTCCAAAATAGCATAATCAACCCCTTTAACCTATCGACACTCAACCCTTTAAGTTCTCAAAAGCTCTACGATTCCTTTCCCTTCATACCGTCCATCCAGCAAACTGCCAACGGAGGAGCATCCCACTTTTCCTCCTTCTACAACTGAGGAGAAGCTCCTAACTGATCTGGGTAAAGACAACCAGAACAAATTGAGGATGAAAACCCACAACTCCTTAAGATGGTTGACACTCTCCCCGTCACCTTTACACACATAACACAAATTAATATAAAGTTTCTTCCGAGCCCGTATGTTACCTCCATATGACAAAAGCCACTTTAGTCGGGGTCTTATATTTCCACACCATCTACCAAGAAAAAGAATAGTTAGTGACCGTTAACTTCTGATTATATGATTTGACCCTACTCTTCTCCCCTTCCCACATAACTTTGTCTTCCCCACTAGAGTGCACTTTCTCATCATACAACAGCTCAAAAAAATGCTGAAGAGATTCTAACTCTCAATCTTGAGGGTTCCTTCTAAAGGAGGGATTCCAAGAAACAACGCCATCTATGATATGTATGACGGAGCTAACAAACTCCTCCTTATCTACTGCAATATTAAATCGAGAAGGAAAAGCTCTCTGTAACTCCGACCCCCTGCACCACTTAACTTTCCAAAACCTCACCAAATCTTCGCTATCTATGTCGAAGGAAACAAACACTTAATGAGTCCCACCCTTTTCTAATACTCCCTCCGTTTTCAAATTATTATCCACTTTGACCCGACACACCGTTTAAGAAAAAAGTAATTGATTGTATTATAATTATTGATGAAATGTGTGGTTTTGTTTAATGCCCTTGAGCATGTGACCATAATTAAAGTAGGTAGAAACAGTAAGGATAAAGTGGTAAAAGTGTTTTCCTAAAAGGGAAAGTTTTGAAAGAGAACAATAATTTTAGAACAGACGAAAAAAGAGAGGAGAACGATAATTTGAAACCGGAGGGAGTACTTTTCCACACGCCTATCAAATACGTTGAGTCGATCTCACTGAGGACCCACAAGTGATCACCTTCCTCGTACTTTCCCACCACCACTTTCTTCCAAAATACCTCTTTTTCCACCAAAAATTTCCTAATATTTACCCACTAAAGCACATTTGAAAGCACCGAGCTTCTTGGTCCCTAACCCACCTCCTCTCAAATTGGAGCACACAATCTCCCATTTGATCAAGTGGAACTTCCGCTCTTAGACTTCCCACAAAAAAATCCCTCTCTAATTCTCTAACCACTTTGCCACAGAAGAAGTACAGGTAAACACCGACATGAAATATGTGGGCATGCGAGACAAAGTACTCCTAATAAGAGTGAGCCAACCACCGTTAGACAAAAATTGTCTCTTCCACCCTGCTAGCCTACGTTCAAACCTTTCGATGACAATGGAAACCACCAACCTCACCCAAAAAAAAAGGTCAACGAGGCAATGTTCTCCACATACCCGATAGAAAGATCTCACTCTTTGGAATGTTAAGCCTTAACCTCGAGGCAGCTTGAAAGAAAAGGAGCACTAGACATAGATGTCCTAGGTGCCTTCTCACCACCTCATAAGAAACAAGGGTATCGACCGCACATAGCAAGTGGGACACCGTCACCTCTGGGTTTATTATTATAAAGACATCTCGAGACGGTGATGTCCAACAACGTGATCAACGTTTCCATTACTATCATAAAGAGAAAATGTGAGAGGATCTCCATGCTGCAAGCCTCGAGAACAAGAAGAAAAAAAAACCGGCAAGCTCCCAATTGATCAATATCCAAAATTTTACAAAGGAAATACAAAAAACGATCCATTCATTCCACCGCTCCCAAAGCCGATCCTGGAAAACAAATAAGCCAAAAAGCTCCAATTAACATGATAATTGGTTTTCACTATGTCAAGTTTACATAGCAGGCCTTCTGACTCTAATCCACTGTTTTAATTGCTATCCAAATTGCATCAGCTATGTGACGAACCCCCACGAAAGCATTCAAAGATCACATTCTGTATCACCTTTCTCAGCATGATTGAAAGCACCTTACACAAAATCTTATACACGCCGCCATAAAACAAATTGGCCAATAAGTTTTTGATATCCACACCACCAAAGCCTTACCCTCCTGACCTAAAGACTTGAAAGAAGCCCCCTCCAACTTAGGATACCAATCACTGTTATCCATATAAAGTCATTTGTAGAAAGCTGCTATCCCCACCTTAGTATCGACTGAGTCTTCCAAAAGGTCTCCATTAATCCTTACCGAGTAAATTTGATTGGCCACCTTATAGGCATTCCACATCCTATGGAAGTATTTAGTGTTTTTCTCCCCCACTTTTAGCCATTTCACTCAGGATTTTTGTCTCCAATAGATCTCTCTAATAAGCCTCTTATGAACCTCTGATTTAAAGGCAGCTCGAGGTGCGGAGTTCTCTATTCTCATATCTCCAAGCATCTCTTTCTCATCCAAGATTCTGACTTCTTCAACACAATAATTCAGCCTTCGATAAATGTTCCAAAAGTTTCCCTGTTCACACTTTCAGATCGGCTTCAAGCAGCCTCAACTTCTTCGCAAAACCGAAGCAAGGATTACCCTCCATCACATAGGAATGTCAGTTCTCCTTGATCCACTCCACAAACCTAAGCCACATAATCTCAAAGACTTACCCTTCTCAGGCGGGCCCCTCCAACTCTCTTTTTTTTAATTAATAAAGTATATTGGAAAAGCGTCAAATCAGGTGACGCGTCCTTGTAGACGTGAAATATACAAGACAAAAGAATTATGAAACCGAAAAACTAATCCATAATATTAACAAAAGATTCCTCCGTAGATGAGTCTGACTCTAAACACCATAAACCAATCGACTGAAAAACATTCTTCTTGATACAGTCCAGTTCTTATTCTTCATTGTGAAAAATCCTCCTATTCCTCTCCAACCAAATATTCCACCATATCACTAGAGGGGCTGCAGCCCAACACATTTTTCCTTTTGCGCTTATGCATGGACCATCCTCGCAGAAGTTGAATAACAGATCCTGGCATGACCCATGATATACCAGCCAACCTGAATACGGTATGCCATAATTCCCTCGCTACCAAACAATGTAGAAGAAGATGATTCACAGTCTCTTCCTCTTGTTTACACATAAAGCAACAATTGACGAAAATCCTCCCACGAGCTCTCGAGTTATCCCCTGTCAGAATAGCCTCCCTCGCAGCTTCTCAAGCAAAAAAAAGCCACTTTTCTTGGAGCCCTCGTCCCCCAAATATCCTTCCAAGGAAAATTAGAACTGACCCTATCAATTAAGCAGGAATAACAAGATCTCACCAAAAAACTCTTGCTCTTCAACCTTGCCTATGGTCTTGGAAAGTAGGAATCTAAATCCTCCACGAGTACAAGATCTTCAAACAACTACAGTTTCTCTTTACCGAAACTGGCCATAGGTTTGACTCCCTTGTCCCTTCTCCAAGTTGAATGTAAAGGAGAGGGATTACTCTTCAATTCTCAATTCTCAATTCCTAAGGCATTACTGGCACCTTGGAATGGAATGGAACAATTGCTGATCATTAGAGCTTCCTTGTATAGTTGCCCTTTGGAACTGCACTTCTTTCTTAATTTAGTCAACATGTGGCAAGCCTCGGTAAATCTGTCAATCTGTCCTTACTGGACGAACTCTGACCATTTTTTCTAGAGATGGAAATGGGACACTTACTTTGGGACGTCTCAAAATGGAATAGACAACACTTCTTTTGGGACTGAGGGAGTAATGCATTATCAATGCCGCGTGATTTAAGAAACAATACATTAGCTTGAAAAGGTAGCATAAATTTTATAAAGTATTGCCCCTTAAAATGCAGTTACTTATTGTATTAAAAAAAGATCATAATCTTAATAAATATTACTCCCTCCGGACCTAAATATAAGCAAAAAATACCAAATTTTTTTGGACCTAAATATAAGCAAAAATCACCATATTAAACTCTATTCACAACTTTCAAGAAGTTTTGTACCAAAAATACCCCTTGTTAATTCTTTTGTTTTTCAAGATGGGTGCACATTCCCAATACACAAAGAGCCTCTAATAAAATGAGCTATAATGAATTGATGACAATGAGTTAAAATTGCATTAATTATCATCAGTTTTGATGAGTGGGATTCTTAAGGGTATTTTAGTAAGTATACTTTTATTTTATATAAAATCAAGACAATTTAACTAACTTAACTTACTTTCTTAATCTGTGTGAAATCGGTTATTTTTGCTTATATATAGGTCCGGAGGGAGTAATTCATAAAAACTTTACAGGAACAGAACATATGCAGTGACTTTGATGAAGATGCGTCTCTGTCAGAACCCCCACAAGATCATGCAATAAATGCCCCAGTTTTGATATCACACGTGTTTCGTACAATCCAGAAGAACTCACGGACTATCTACTACTGAGAAAGTGCAATCATCTTATCCAAGGATTTGACAAATGGTGAAAAAGATGCAATTGTCATTTTATAGAACACTAAAGTGAGGGGGGAGAGGAGAAAGAGAGATCACAACCTGCAAGAACTTTTTGGTGATATCTCGGTACTTGCAATTCACAAGAAGGCCTTTTTTTCGATAAGTGAATGCAATATGAAGCTGCAAGAACAATTTGTAGAGGTAGTTAGTACACAAGAAACTAAATGACAATAACAATCTGCGAGCAGTGTTTAGAGGTTAAATGCACATGTATACTTAAATAACTGGAACAAACTTTTTGGACAAAAGATGGCAATAATGTCTACATAAAAGTTCCAAATTTGCAAACAGAGATTGAGATATGATATTGAAAGAATATCCAAACACCCACTTTAAATGGGCAGGAAATAGGCATTTAGGTTGCGTCAAACATCTTTCAAGCTTGTTTATGGGTGAGGCAGCAGGTATGTTCTCTCATTAATATCTTTTAGTTGTGAAGTCGTTTACATGATTTTTACAACTAACATTCATCAGTATAATACTAAAATTTTCGCATTGAATGTGCACAAGCAACGTCTAAAATAAGTAAAGTGCCTGAATGTAATCTGAGAATTTGAATTCTAACAACTAAACAAAGATGTCAACTTAAAGCTTAGTCATAGCAAAAGATACAGTTACAGAAGTTCCCTGCCAAAGCTGCGAACTGGAAACCTTTACAACAGAAGTTTATATTCATTCCAATATAAAAAGACTAAAGCACCGCATGATTGTACCTGAAAGAAATGTGTTTATAATTATATATGTGTGTGTGTAGTGTGCACAACACAATGGTAGGAATGCTTCTGCACCTCATTATTCCGTTTTCTTTGCATGACAGAGTTTCTCCTTAAAGTTTCTCCAGAAATCATTCGCGAAGAAAACCATGCCAGTAGCTGAAACAATATAAGAGATAAAAATTAACCAGATCACTTAAAATTGATTCACATGGCGCATAATAAACAAGCTCAAAAAGAAACAGCATATATTAGGAAGAATACATCCTCAATTTGGATGCTAGAAAGGTTAGCTACTATTCTTTAATTCAAGCTAAGAATATGCAGTCAGAACAGTGACGGCTGATTGCCTCTCCAGTTATTTCAGCAGCATATAAACAGGCAAAAGTAAATTAAAGAGTCGCTCACTTTGAAAACAAAGTAAACAAAACTCTCAAATTGGTGGAGCAACTACTACAATTAAGTCGGTTAGAATGCATGAACTCCACATAACTTCTGTGAAGGAGTTTGTTTCCCTACTATTGACTAAAGAGCAGGTACCACTAAAGAGCAAGTACCACTAAATATGACTTCAGTAAAGGAGTTTCCCTACTATTGACTATTGAATCTTCCATATGGAGCAAATGGGGACAAAGAAAGTGGAGGAAAAGTATGAAAAGAAGGAAAATAATGGAAACATGCTGATGGGGAAGCAAAGAGATTGATAAGCCCAGGAAGAAGTTGAGTATGTACTCCCTTCACTTCACCGTCATACCAGTGTGAGACATGGGTGTAGCGTGTAGGATCCATGTCGAACTGTCCAAGTTTAAAAGAACAGTCTAGCTCATGATTTTCGGTCAAGTTTCTAAAATTTTCAAATAATCAGCTATCAAACTCTCAACTCTTCTTAAATAGACTCCCAAACTTTAAATATTCACTAGTTCCCATATCATATCCATAATGTATATTTAAAACACACCGCATCAACAGTAAAGTATACAACACAAGCCGTGTCCAAGTACCCATGCCCAATTTTTGGATCCTTTTGAGCGTAATCGGCATATTCTTAACTTCATAGTCTTATCAAAACCCAGAAGATCCAAACTCCAACAAAGATCCATGGAGAATTATGAAAACATCAGCGACACACAAATATACATATATATGTATGATGAGCCTCACTGCAATAAATCTTAGTCTTCAAGTCTCAAACATTTACAACAGACATATATCGTGTGTGTGTGTGTGTGGACATGTACATTGATGTATACATATATATATTTTATTTTATTTTGATAAGTAAATAATAAAAAAAAGCATCAAAAGAGGTGATGCGTCCTTTGTACACTAGAAGTATACCAAACCAAACATTAACCAATGTCTATGCTATTTACAAAATCTACAATAGCAGTGTTGGACCTAGAAAAAGAGTGATCAGTCTCGGAACACCAAAAATGAAGGGTGCGAATCAACAAATTCTTCAATTCCGGGACTGACATTTCCACATTATCGAAAGCCCTATAATTTCTTTCCTTCCATAGAATCAAACACACACCCAAAAGAGCTGTCCCCCAAGTACGACTTCTCCTCTTCCTATACCCCGTAGACCAGCTTCTGACGTGATCAATCATCGATCTCGGCATGACCCAAGACATCCTGAACATTCCCAGCACAAAATTCCAAAGCTCTAAAGCCACTTGGCAGTGCAGAAGCAAATGATTTACACTCTCCTCACTATCCTTACACACATAACACCTTGACAAGAACCATGTTACGTTTCCGCAAATTGTCCCCGGTTAGGATAGCTTCGAGAGTCGCTTCCCACATGAAAAAAGCCACTCTCTTAGGGGCATTGGAGTTCCAAACCGCTCTCCAAGGGAATGAGGTTCTACCACAGTTGAGAAGCTTGAGATAATACGAGTTTACTGAAAAAAGAGGGCCCCCTATACCTTTCCAAACCACCTTATCCTCCAACTTGTCTGTGTTTTGCTCTTGAAGCCTCCCCAAAAGCTGCACAACTGACTCAATTTCCCAATCATGAAAATTCCTTCTGAATGAGGGATTCCAGATAGGTTTGCCCTCTACCGAAGATAAGATAGAACTAACTCTACAATTCTTATCCATGGAGAGCTCGAATAAGTTCTGGAACGCTTCCTTCAAACAAGTATCCCCACACCACCTATCTTCCCAAAATCTTACCGAGGCCCCATTACCAACCTCAAATGCAATGAATCTTTCAAAAGAGTTCCACCCTTTCCTTATACCACGCCAGACTCCCACCCCATAAGAAGAATTGACCTCAATAGGGAACCAACAATGAACCCCTTCTCCATACTTGCAAACCACCACTTGTCTCCAAAATGCCTCCTTGTCTGTGAGATACCTCCACAACCATTTTCCCAACAAAGTCTCATTAAATAATTTTAGTCTTTTGATATTCAGACCTCCCTCTTGGACCCTAGAACACACCTTTTCCCAATTCACTAAATGAAACTTGTGCTCATCTGTCTGCCCTTCCCACAAAAAATCCCTTTCCAACTTTTCTAATCTTTGCCTTATTGTGGCAGGAATCACGAAGAGCGATAAGAAATAGGTCGGTAAATTAGCAAGAGTGTTCTTGATTAAGACTAATCTCCCCCCCTTGGAAAGAAGTTGACGCTTCCACCCTGCCAATCTCTGCTCGAAACGCACGGCCACTGGAATCCACAACGCCCTGCTCTTTGGCTGTGCACCTATGGGAAGACCAAGGTAATAGGCGGGAAGAAAAGCAGACTTACAACCAAAGAATGCAGCTAGATCCCCAACATTTTCCACTGCCCCTACTGGAATAATTTCACTCTTAGAGATGTTAATGCGTAGGCCTGAAACTGCTTGAAAGAATAATAAAACCAATCGAAGATACCCCAACTGAGCCTTATCTGCACCACAAAAAACTAAGGTGTCATCTGCGAAAAGAAGATGGGATACCGACACCACCCTCTCCCCTCTCCTCCCCACCTGAAAGCCACTAATAAAACCTTCCAGCACTGCCCTCTCTATCATCCTGCTAAGAGCCTCCATAACTACGATAAACAGAAACATGGACAAAGGGTCACCTTGACGCAGACCCCTCGAGCTAGAGAAAAATCCCGATGGTTCCCCATTCACCAAAACAGAGAAGCGGACCGTAGAAATACAGAATCTAATCCATTGAATCCACTTGATACCAAAACCCATCCTTTCCAACATATATATAACAAAAAGTCCCAGTTCACATTATCATAAGCTTTCTCGGCAATATATTTACACATGTACATACAGCATGCCTATTCTTTCAAGCACCCCACAACATAACTGGCAATGCAACTGTTATGCAAACATTCTGCTTGCACATGAAGCTTCCTAGAAACAAAAGAACTTGAAAAACAAAAGCTGAAACCTAGCTATCATCACAAACATGTAAATGCTCACCATAACTACTTAGTATTTACTAGAAAAACTTTCATAATTCTCCCAGACTGCAGGTCCCACATTGACCCCAAGCAATGTACTCCAGTCCATAAAGAACTCAATCACAGGCAGTAGGTCCACTTGTCCTTTCACCACTCCCACTTTCTCACTCCTCTCAAATCTCAACGCAATATATAACCATTGAACACATTCAATTAGTTCTTTCCTAAATAATAAGATCTAGAAAATGATATATCAACTGCTATTTCAGAAGAGACAAATGTGTTGATACAAAGGGAGAACAGTTACTACAAGAACCATTGCCAGTGCTTCAAAACTATTGGCACTTCACTCCAAAAGACAACTAACATTCATTATCATAATAGCAACAATGATTAAAGTACCAGAAAGTTTGAATCCAACTGAAAGGGAATTCCGTTACAAGACAAATCTGAGCAATTGAGAAGACAGAATGTAACTCTGATTCCACAAAAAGAACAATGTCATTTCTGAGAGCTTCACTAGCATCAAGTTTAAAAGCAAAGAGAAGGTAAAAGAGCTTTGAAAAGAACTTGAAAAACAAAAGCTGAAACCTAACCATCATAACAAACACATAAATACTCACCATAACTACTTAGTATTTACTAGAAAAACTTTCATAATTCTCCCAGGCCACAGGTCCCACACTCACCCCATGCAATGTACTCCTGTCCTAAAGAATTCAATCACAGGCATTCGGTCCACTTGTCCTTTCACCACTCCCACTTTCTCACTCCTCTCAATATTTTTTTTTTTATAAGAGTAATAGTAGTACATATGAGCGACAAAACAGGCGACGCGTCCTTTGTACACAAGATGAATACACAGAAGTTCGATCTAACTCAAAGCTACTCGATATGGAAGCAATTTATATATTCGGTCCACAAAATATATGACCATTGAAACACATTCAGTTTGTTCTTTACTAAATGATCTAGAAAATGATATATCAGCTGATTATTTCAGAAGACAAATGTGTTTATACAAAGGGAGAACAGTTACTACAAGAACCATTGCCAGTGTTTCAAAACTATTGGAACTTCACTCCAAAAGACAGCTAACATTCATTATAACAATAGCAACAATGATAAAGTACCAGAAAGTTTGAATCCAACTGCTAAGGAATTCAGTTAGAAAACAAATCTGAGCGATTGAGAACACAGAATGCAACTCTGATTGCACAAAAACAACATTGTCATTTCTGGGAGCTTCACTAACATCAAGCTTAAAGCAAAGAGACGGTGAGAATCCAGTAACCTGTTCCGACAAAGGTTCTAACTCCAAACTCTCCTCTGTGATTTCCCGTTTTTCCTTTACTTCTGTTTTGTTCATCTTCCCATAACTTAACATGGCATCTGTAAAGGCCTGCTAGCATACATGCACACTTGGTTAATGAAAGTATAGCATCCACTATTGTGTTCGAGTGTAAGTTGATAGTAGAATCTGAACAGCATAATAGTTGTTACCTGCGTAACACCTTTCCATCCACATTTACCTCGAAAGCAGGTCCACCTTGCATCACGACTAAAATTACAGATAGATGTTGCATGTAAGGTGATAATAGAGTTCAGTAATCAAAAAAATGAGCAGATTTGGACTTACCCATCCGAACTAATGTAAAGAGATACGCTCATCTCACTTGAATCCCCACCTTTGCACTATTTACCAAGCAAAAAAAAAAGAAAAAGAGTATTCAATAAAAGTGAAGCAAGAAAAAGAAAATATACATAATGGGAGAAACACCAAAAAGTTTAAAGAAGATGTGTTCTCATTGGATATTAGAATCTAGCTTCTGAAACTTCTGCTGGGTGCTAGTATCAAGCCTCGCATTTTATTACTTCCTAGTCAAACAAAATTCAATGGCCATCACTAATAGTTTCTTTTAAACTTATTCTCCCCACCACGAAACTTGAGATATCAAAATTATTTTGAAAGTTTTTTTTTTTCAAGGAATTAGGAATTTTATCCCCATTAAGTTCTAATAGGAGGCAATGGAAGAGGGTAGTTATGCACAGACTTCCTTACTATGGACGAACCTATGTAAAATATGAGAATTGGTAAAGTATGGTCGAGCATCTCCAATTGGCTTCGAGGAACCCCATTTCCGGATGTTACCGAACCACTGTCCCCTTTCATTTTTTCATGGTAATAGGGTAGCAGTAAAGGATGTTGATCCTTTTTTTTTTTTGATAAGTAAAGAGTATTATATATCAAGCACCAAAAAGGTGGCGCGACCTTGTACACAGGGGGTATACTAGACAAAAGTATTATGTAACAAAAGACCTATCCATTATATATACAGAATAATCCCCCCTGAACTGGGAGCAGCTTCTAAGCACCAAAATCTAAGAGTCTGGAGAAAAGCTTCCTTTATCCCTTCTAAACAGTCTCAACATTCTCAAAGATCCAAGATCCTTTGATTCTGTTCCTTCCAAATTATCCACCAAATCGCTGAAGGAGCAGAGGTCCAAAAAGAGTTCCTTTTTCTTCTTTTGTACAGAGACCACCCACGCAGAAGCTCAATAACAGTCCGAGGCATGACCCAGGAAACCCCGACCAACTTGAAGAACAACAGGATTGAGGATCTTTTTCTTTTTTTTTTTTTTGATAAGGTAAAGTAAAAACTAGTGCCAAATGAGGTGGTGCGCCTTTGTACACTAGAAGTACACCCACCAAATATAGTAAAGAAAATCTATACAAGAACTCTACAAAAGAAATGGAAGAGCTCGCACTGCCCTCCACCTGAGCCAACTTTAAGGAGCACCAAAAAAATAGAGCGTGAAGCAAAGCCTCCTTCAAAATAGGCATGGACATTTCCACATCCTCAAAGACCCTCCTATTTCTCTCCGGCCAAATCGTTCAGTAAACGCCTAGCAAAGCGGTGTCCCAAATGAAGTTTCTTCTCTTACGTGCTTAGACAAAGCCCAACAGCGAAAAAGCTCATTGATCGAGCACGACATCACCATAGTTGAAAAAAGTGAGCGCCTTTTGCACCTGAGGCGTGAGGCGCATGGAGGCGAGGGGTTGTCGCCTGGAAGGATCGACTCCAGTTGATGAGCAAGAGTCGCGACTTTTTGTCGACTTTTTCGATTTTTTGGCTGGCGGAAGCGGTAAAAGGTCGACATAGGCGCTCTTTCGACTTTTTTTTGTAGGGTTTTAGTTTTTTTCAAACACGCCTGATATAATAGGTTGTATAAATAACGTAGCCTTTGCCCTAAAACATTGCACAGTTCGACAAATAGAGAAACTCAGAAAAGTCGACTTCGACACTTTGCCGCTGAAGAAACGAACTGTTCGAGCCCTAAAACTGTCGACTTTTCGAAAGGTCCACAGAACCTCAATTTCTTTGATTCTTTTTTTTTATAAGTAAGGTATAAGTAATATTAACGGACGTCAAAAAAAGTGACGCGTCCTTGTACACCGGAAGTATACATGAACAAAACTACAAGCCAAAAGACCCAAACCTAGTTACAAAAAAGGATCCTCTGAAGTTGGATCAGCAGTTAAGCACCAGAATCTCAAATACGAAAGGAAAGCCTTATTGATTCCTTCAATATCAGATTTCAGCATTCTCGAAAGCCCTTTTGTTCCTCTCTTTCCAGATGAATAAGGCCAACCCCGAAGCGTATCAATAACAGGGCATAACCCACGAAACATTAGCAGAGAGGAAAAGGGAAGTCCATAACTCCCTAGCCATAGAGCAATGTAGCAGCAAATGATTTACATCCTCCTCCTCACTTTTGCACATGTAGCATCGATTAACATAGATCAAGCCCCGAGATCTCAAGTTTTCCCCTGTCAATATGACACCCCTAACTGCCTCCCAAACAAAAAATGCTACCCTACCGGGGATTTTATGTTTCCAAATCTCCTTCCATGGGAACAAGCTTTTTTCCTTCTCTATCATCTTAGAATAGAAAGATCTAACAGATTTTTTTAGAAACCTCCCAAATGATTTTATCTTCACTCAAAACCTTCCTTTTACAACCATGGAGAAACTCCATGAACTGCACTGCCTCCTCTATCTCCCAGTCATGCAAGTTTCTGCGAAAAGCAGGACTCCGATCTGTTCCCCCTTGATTGACCACCAACGAACTCACCATTTCCTCCTTGTTGACCGCAATATTGTATAGACCGGGAAACATCAATTGCATGGTATTAGATATTAGTCCCGCACCAAAAATCCTTCCAGAACCTAACTTGATTGCCCAGCCCTACATCGAATTTAATGAACCTGTTGAAAGCATTCCATACTCCCATAAAGTCGACTGTGTTACGCTTGAACAAACTGTCGACTTCTTTTCTTTTTCTTTTTTCTTTTTTTTGTGTTTTCTTAGTGGGTATTGTCTAACCAATGCATAATGTATATGAATAATAATAAACTACTCAACTACTTAGTACAATTTGTTTCACTTTCTTATATGAATTGTTATCTTTCACTTTTTATTTTATTTTTTCCTGAATTGCTGAATTTTTTTTTTTGGTTTTAAGTTTTTAACTAGTAATTACCAGTTGATAACTTGATATTAATAAATTATTAAATTTTAATTTATTTTCTCTTTTTTGCGTGTTCGTGTTTGTCAACTTTGTTTACTATTCAGATTATTGCTGTCTATTTTCCTTTGAATTATAACATGTTTAGTTGAAATTTGTTAAGTACTTAAGTTATATATATATATATATATATATATATATAATTATTTTTCCTTAATATTTGTTTAGTGAGCGCCTTGCCTCTCGCCTCAAATTTTACCCTCTCGCCTTTCGCTCTTTTCAACTATGGACATCACCCACAAGATTCCAAACAAATTGAAGACCAAATCCCACAGATGAGTCGCAACAGGACAATGGATTAGTAAATGGTTTATGCTCTCATCGCTCCTTTTACACAAATAACGCCAGTTGACCTAAATTTTATAACACTTTCTCCGATTGTCCCCTGTCAAAATAGCTTCGTGCACTGGTTCCCAAGCAAAAAAGGCTACTCTCGTAGGGGCACCAGTTGACATAAAACAGGCTACTCTTGTAGGGGTATCAGCAAAAAAGGCTACTCTCATAGGGGCATCAGCCAAAAAGGCTACTCTCATAACACCAGTTGACATAAATTTTACACTCTCATCGCTTCCCAAGGATTGAAGATCATTATTAGGCATGTAAAAATTGAGGCTTTGCATGGCATTGGTCCCTCATTCTCAGCCACTTTGTTTTTTCTTCTTTTAGTCATTGGCAGCATAAGGAATATTGATTTTTGCATAAATACATCAATTACTTTTTTGGAGAATATTCATGACGCTGAGGATTGGGGATCCAAGGAAATGTACAAAACAAATAACTCCAAAATTCAAGACCCAAACAGGTCTTATAATCCTGCTAAATGATCAACATGAGAACATGCAAAAGCACATCACCATTTAACCCCACTAACAGGTCACCCTTACCAACTATAGGTCTTGCTCAAACCACACAACATGTTTCACGTCGACAATATACCATTTGTAACCACTCCCCAGCCCAAACACCAAATTTCCAAACAAATTCAAATAGGTTTGGAAATTGCCTATTACAATCTCGGATGTCTTTATCCAGTAATTCAAGTATACCAGTAAAAGTATGCCTACACTATGAATGAGGAATTGGTGTTATTACAAAAGAGAATGAAGGATGCCGACTTCGTAAAATAATCCAAACAGTAGCAGACACGGGTTGTGTTTGGGGGGGGGATCACAGAATTTCACAAAGGTACATCTAATGAACTAAGAAGAAAACGCTAACTCCAAAAACCACCCTCGCAAAATAAGCAGTAACTAGTAATCTCAAGTATTTATCCCTCTACCAGGTATATAGTTCATTAGATGTTACCAATGGAGTTACGGGACTCCAAAGAGCTATTTTTATCTCCAGATCTTGTTGGAGCAAGTTGGCTAAAGCATTTCAACAAAAACACTATCAAAGAAGGAAGGACATATATAATTCAAGAGCGTATTCTCTTGGACTTCAAGCGCTCCAATATAGAAAGTCCAAGCTTGGAGAGAGCCAAAATGAAATTTCTAATAAAAGAAGATTACATTAAAATATGAAAGAAACTAAAAAAAAAGGACTGACAAGAAGTCCATCAACAGAAAGAATAAAGAAAATAGAATGATACAAAAACCAGAAATGGAAAGGCCTAAAATAATAAGAGCGGTCCAAGCAGACATGTTAAAATAACTCTGATTTGGAGGAGGTAGCAAGGGTTCATTACAGGTCCAAGAAGATTATTGATAGGGGCCATTCACACTTACAACACTAAAGACTATTTGTGAGCCATAAACCTTTTTCTGCCACGAAGCCAGATTGGTTAAACTTTTATGGGTTCCAGTACCTTGAATATCATCTTTAACAGGTTTGGCAGTTGTTGGATATTTACCGGTTGGTATTAGAATGAGGAGAAACGTTTCTTAGAGATAGGTCTACATCCCAATATTGAGCTTGTTTCACAGACTTTGTTACGAGTGTCTTATTCTATCTCAAGGTGAGTGAGGTCCTCCGTAGTGTCTCCCTAATTCTTAAAAAATTGTCCACAACGGCAAAGGAGGATCAGTAGTAGGGGTTCTTCTCCATCGCTGATATGAGGCGTCATTATCATTTCAGGGACCGCCCCTTATGTTTTAAAGGTATCAAAATCTATCAGGGTGTTACATAGAGTTGAGACAAGGATCTTGATTCCTATCCTCTGTTTACAGGAAGTGACTCTTCCGAGCACTAATAAGTTTGTTGCTTCCTTCACCGATCATGAGTGGCCAACAAGTGACTACTACTACCTTCACCAACCTCAGATGGCTGAAGAGATTAGTGCATATGAAGTACATATGACATATAAAGTGGGAGTTAAACATCACATTATACAGTTGAATATCTATAGAAGACATGATATGCGTGAAGCAACAACAATGATGCTTAGTGAATAGTGAAAAAATTTCTTATTCTTTAGAAAATAAATTTCCAATAATATGAGGGTAATGAAATTGTCAAATATTATCTTCATTATTTAGCCTAATTTATGGAACTGAAACTACAGAGAACCTTAAGCGAGATAAACTGTGTTAAATTACCTACTCATCTAAAAAACTACGCTATTAGATAGGGGCTCAACTATGTATATCAAGCTTAACACTCACCCTCGCGTGTGGATGGTCCACACGTGAAGTCGTGAAGAGATACACAAACATGTCTCACCATAGGCATCACAAACCAAATAGAGTGGCAATCCGCACTCGCAATATTTCCGGATAACATATGCAAGCGAGATGACTCGAAACCACGACCTTGCCAAACTTAAGCTATTAGATAAGGGCTCAACTATATATATCAAGCTTAACAAGCTGAAACAACTAATAGCAACAAAATGCACAAGAGCAATCAAGTATACATACCTTCGGACAAAGCAAGCGAGCCTCTTCACCGGGCTTACAGGAGCTAGGATCAAATCCAAGATTCTTCAATTTTCTAATCAATGTTGACAAGTTGTTGCCAGTAACATTCGGGTTTTCCAGATACTCTTCTGGAACTAATTTATTCAAAGAAAAAAGTGAAAATCATTAGCCTAAACTACCTCCAAATAAAATACTACCAACGACCCAAAATATATATATATATATATCTTATTGGAAGGAAAGTCAACCTAGGACTACAAATTAAGTACTCCCTCCTTTCCTAAATAATTGTGCTCTATGATTAGGCACACCGTTTAAGAAAAATTAATTGATTATATTATAAATATTGGTGTAATGAGTGGTTTTCTTTAATGCCCATGTGCATGTGGCCATAACTAAAATAGGTAGAAAAATTAACGAGAAAATGGTAAAAGTGTTTTATAAAAAAGAAAGTTTTGAAAAGCACATCTATTTTGGAACGGTTTAAAAGGGAATGGTGGACAATTATTTGGGAATTGAGGGAGTACTATTTTTCCTATATAGTTACAAAATTCACATTTGCCATCATGGTATGTCCCATTGTGCACTTTCAATACTAAAGTGTGAATACAAAGGGTTTTCATGCACCAGTAGTGATAGGTATCCAAATATTTGGTCAAATGGCAAGTATGTTATTGGTTAAATATTCCTACATCATTTAATATGTCATGTCTCCCTTCAAGCTATCACATGGATCGGAAATTTGGTAAAAATTTAAAGTGGGCCTATTTTTAGGACGGAGATAGCATGTAAGAAGCAGCGTATAAACAAAGAGCAGTACAAAATTACAAGCATAACTTAGCAGTACAAAATTACAAGCAAAACTTTCAGAGACCGACCTGGTCTGGGAATCCTGGCATGGGAGGTATACGAAAGCCCGGAACTTCGGAGTGCGAATGGAGCTATTCTCAAGACGCGCTTTGACAGAGAGGAAGAAATGAATAATCTATAGGTGAAGGAGAGGTGGGAGATAGAAGAAGTAGAAGGGGGTTTTGGAAAACGAATGACAGGCGAGGGGATGTTCAGAAAGTTCTTGGACGCCATGAATGCTCGGGCCGGGACTCTATTACGGAGTAGCATTTTTCTCAGCTTCTCCCTTCACGGAGCTGCCATGGCGGAGGGTTTAGGAGGAGGGTTTTGTTAATAGGGGAATTTCCAACGAGAAGACAGGAGAAACGAAGGTAAATGAAGGAGGAGCCACCTAACCGTTAAAAACTCTAGGCAAAACACACTTTGGGCCACTGTACTTTACAAAAGGTTGCAATTAGGTCATTGAGACTTTAAAATTTTCGAGATGGCCACTGTACCAGACTTATCTTACATGTTAACCCCTTTTTTGGATGAACGTTAAGTTTGGACGTTAAGTTTGATTAAATGTTCTATTTTACCCTCGCCTTCTTCATCTTCATTGTGACAAAGTAATCAGATCTGGGTTTAAAAAATCATTTCCACGCCATTGGTTTTCAATGGATGCACTGGGTTTAAAAAATCATTGAAGGATATCAAGAAAAGAAAAACGATAAACCTCACCCTGCCTTCTTCAATCTTTGGGCCGTTGCTAAACCCTAAATTTTCCTCGCACGAGTGTTTCTTCAACCCTCGCACCTCTTCTCTCTTCGCGCCTAAAAACCCCGCTAGAACCCTCACCGTGAAATGCCAGTACTCCGGAGGACAAAGTCAAACTTTTGCTCAGAAACCAGGTACTCCCTGTTTCGTTTTCTCGAAAACTGAACACAATCAAACTGGAAATTTTGATTTTGAAATAGGTTTCATTTGTTAAATTCATATAGTAGTTAAGCTGGAAAGTGTGGATTATGAAATGGGGTTTGTTAGTTCAAGGTACCGGTGAAGCTGGAAAGTTTCGTTTATGAAATGGGTTTCTGTTTGTACAATTTCTTGAGAGACGAACGCTGAGTTTGAATACAACTTAAAACTGGAAACTTCGATTATGAAATGGGTTTTGGTGTTTTCTTCCCCATCTTTCTCCCCCAAATCCAGACTTAATCCATTTACCAAATTCGATATGGGTTTCCATTTGATTTTGGGCGAAAGCCGCGAAATTGAGATCTAAAAAATTGCAGATGTGGAAATCAAAATGTCAGAAGAATCAGAGAAGATGAAGATGAAGACGATGAGGGCAAAATGGGTATTTAACATAATCTAACGTCTAAACTTAACGTCCATCCAAAAAAGGGGTTAACGTGCAAGATAAGTCTGGTACAGTGGCCATCCCGAAAATTTTGAAGTCTCAGTGGCCTAATTGCAACCTTTTGTAAAGTACAGTGGCCCAAAGGTGTGTTTTGTCAAAACTCTAAATATAACACCATCTATTATATAATACAGCTTCAGCGGGATAAATAACGGTTCAGATCGATTATTTTATTTTATATCAAACGGCAGAGATTGATTGTTTTACTTTATATCAAACGGCTGAGATTAATTATTTTAGTTTATATCAAATGGCTGAGATTGCATATTTATACTTATATCAATTTATTATATAATACAGCTCAGTGGAATAAATAACGGTTCAGATCGATTATTTTACTTTATATCAAACGGCTGAGATTAATTATTTTAGTTTATATCAAACGGCTGAGATTAATTATTTTAGTTTATATCAAACGGCTGGGATTGCATATTTATACTTGTATCAAACGGTTGTAATTTATTCCGTCTGGTACATGTGTGCCCCTGAATCAGGACTGTCTAAACTGTTTTTATCTCATATATAAATCTCTATTTTTATGATTGCAAAAGTTTGTATTTGTATTTTTTTTCTTTTTAATTGTAATCGTAATTAACTTAATTAATTAAATTTTTTTCCGACCCGTAATTTCATATACAAATTTAAAAAAATTAAAATAACGTAAGTTTTGTAATTTGAATTTTTTTAACTGTTGTCGTAATTAACTTAAGCAATTTAATTTTTGTCCGACTCATTTTGTCCGGCCGCAACTTCGTATACAAACTTTTAATTAATCCCTCTGTTCCGGACAAAGAGGACCCGTTTGAAAGTCAATTTTTTTAAGAAAATAATATTTGTAGTAGTTCATTTCCACAGTATATTTTTGTCGGTCCGTTTTGTTCAGCCGCAATTTCGTATACAAATTTTTAATTAATCCCTCTGTTCCAGGCAAAGAGGCCCCGTTTGAAAGTCAATTTTTTAAGAAAATAATATTTTTAATAGTTCATTTCTACAGTATTTGCTTCATTTATTGATAAATTTTCAAATTGGCGCCGTGCCATCGACACGGGCAAGAGTACTAGTTTAATATATAAAATGACCTAAATATCTTTACAGGTAATTAATAGAAAATACTACTCCCTCCGTCCCTAAATTATCGTCTTCCTTTCCTTTTTCGTCCATCCAAAAATAATTGTCCACTTTGAAACTTACATTTTTAGAACATCACTTTTACCATTTTACCCTTACTTTTTCACTCTATTTTAATTATGGGTCACATATACATGGACATTAAAGGAAACTACACATTAAACCAATATAAATAATCAAGTCAATTGTTTTTTCTTAAATTGTGCGTCGGGTCAATTAGGACGATTATTTAGGGACGGAGGGAGTACAATTTACTCATCTTCATTTACTACTTTAGCCAACCACCACCCTCTCAATTCAATGCTACTACCAACTTTAAAAACACTCTTATTACTCTCAATATATTTCCATCCCTCACAATCCTTTTCATTTTAAAAAAAAAAAAAACTCTTCAAACCCTCCATTTAATTCATAATGGGTTATGATCGTAATCCTAATAAAGATGCAAATGCTAACAATGATGATTATTTCCAGGTAAATATTGATTTTTGAATGTATTTTTATTGAATTTTGCAAAAAAAATCGTAACTAGGCAAAACATCCGCCAGGGCACAACAGATGTATAGCCCAAGTACTGCGACCCACAAGCGGCTGTTTTATTAAAATACCGCAACCAAATAGCATATGTTTTTGTGTACATTCGATTTTTAAAAGCCGATGTTATTAAATAGGTCCGTTTTTTTAATAGCGGATGTATATGATTAAAACCGCTTGTCAATAGCGGCTATATATAAAAATAACAGCTACTTTGTAGCGGCTCTTTGGTTGAATTTACTATAAATTTGTTTTTTTATATTATTAATTATTATTAATATGGTTTTATTGTTATTTGTTGATAGGATTACCAGTTTGAAAACGAGAATAATTTATTTCCAGATGTATCTTATTTTTTTGTGACGGATGCAAAATTCATTGATCGAGAAGCTGCAGAAAAATTGGTTAGAGATATCGGACGTGCCCAGGATATGTACTTTTATGTGTCTAGAAGTAAAACTAAATTTGATAACACTCGTAAAGTTTGGTTGAGTTTGTGAGAATGGTGGAAAACTTATGTACGATGGTAAAAAAGATGTAAAAGATGTAAAGAAAAATAGTTCGAATAAGTTTTTGTGTAAATTTGATGTGTATTTGCAGGAAGTAAAAGATGATGGTTGGAAAGTTAAAGTTAGCGAGTTTAACAATGCTCACAACCATCCACTTTCAATAGGAGAAAAATGGCACACTTTTGCATCGAATTTGACAAAGGCTGAGATTGAAATGGTTGATCAACTTTATAGTACTAATGTGAAACCGAAACAAATATTAAATTTATTGAAAAGGGAAAATCCTGATAACAGAAGTTTGAGAAAGCATGTAGAGAATGCTTTAGTAGGTATAAAAAAGAAGAAAATAGTAAATAAATAAAAAAATGAAGTATTTTTTAGATGAGATGCGTCAACGTAGATATATATTCTGGTTCAGGTTAAAGAGTCTTGCCCAAAAAAACAAAGTTGTATTGACTGATGTTATATTTGCTCATCCGAAGGTTGAAGAGATGTTAACCTTATTTCTGTATGTTCTCCTTACGGATTCAACATACAAGACTAATAAATATGATTTGTCGTTATTGGAAATCATTGTAGTTACATCTGT
This sequence comes from Codonopsis lanceolata, assembly GCA_013146195.2. Lineage (NCBI taxonomy): Eukaryota > Viridiplantae > Streptophyta > Magnoliopsida > Asterales > Campanulaceae > Codonopsis > Codonopsis lanceolata. Next base: position 90,582,138 of record CM028384.1, read on the forward strand.
GGGGAATAATTTTCATTTCGCATTTGCATTCTTGAAGAATGAAAAAAGTGAAACATTTGGTTGGGCATTACATCAGTTGCGTGCTTTATTAGTTCATGTTCGCCCACCGAATGTCATTGTCATAGACAGGGAGCTGGCTCTCATGAATGCAATATGAGATTACTTTCCAACGTCTCAACATATGTTGTGTAAGAGACACATAGCGAAGGATGTCGAGAAGTATGTAAGGAACTTGTTGGGAAGGAGAAGTTATGCTGCAATATTTATGAAGAGGTGGATGGATATAGTCGAGTCTAAAACCGAGGAAGAATACACAAAAAATTGTCGAGATATGGAAGAGTCGTGGGCAAATATTCAAGCAGTTGTTCGATATGTTAATTCAACTTGGCTGGAGCCCTATAAGGATAGATTTGTTTGTGTTTTGTCCAAACAATACATGAATTTCGTCAATCAAACGACAAACAGGTAAAACTTATACGTTTATGAATGCAATATATTCATTGTTTACGAACATTATGTAATTTTTTTTGTAATTGTGCAATATGTTACGGAGTTGAGAGTGCACACTCCTAGATGAAAAGATGGTTATGCACGTCGACTGGGGTTTCGATCATATATTCGATCAAATCCACGATGCTATCGAGCTGCAGTTCAATGAGATCTTGACTCTATTTGAAAGGTCTTTGAATGTAGCACATCCTTTGACATCATCAAATTTTCTTCTCCGTTGATTAAGATTTAAGGTATGTTCTCATGCCCTCGAGTTGTTACAATATGATTGGAATTCAACACAGTGTATAGACAAGCCAATTGCGGGTGATTATCAGAAGTGTGGGTGTTTGTTGAGGACAAGTTACGGTTCACCGTGTAGTTGTGAAATATGGCACATGCAACAGACAAATGTCCCGATTGAACCCCATGATATACATGTGTTTTTTAGGACGTTGTCTATGGGCGAAGTTCAAGATATGAGTAAATCAAGGGAATCTGCAACTGATTTGATAAAAAAAAACATTTTATCAGATATGGACGAGACTCCTGAATCGCAACAATATCACTATGCTAAACAGTTTTTCGATGTTGTACATCCCCCAACTAATATTTTTGAACCAAAAATAGTGCGACACAAAGGGCGTCCAAATAATAACTCGACAAAGAGAGACCTCTCAAGTTTAAAAATGTTAAATGTTTACGTCATATTACTTTTTACATCTCTTTATCGTAAATGATTTATGCTTTAATGTTTATAATTATTTTCACCTAAATAGGTTACGAACATGTTAATCGTCAACCAGAAAGAGAATCAGGAGACAGAGGTAACGATAGAGATAGAGGAAGAAGAAAATGGCGTAGTTAATTAGCATCGACGGGTAATTCCATTCCATACGCCTCTCACTTTCCACCATTGATGATCAATTTCATATCAAGTGTTATAGATGTCAAAGCAGATGGAAATTGTAGTTTCCAAGTTATTGCCTAGTTTATTTATCACGACGAAGAAAAATGGGATCAGGTGCGTAATGACTTGATGCAGGAACTTACTGACTACTGAAACTTCTACTTAGCCATCAATTTCTTGGAAGGTGACCTTGAAGGATCGTTGGTAATTGGTATGTCTGAATTGACATAACTCTTCGGCTCCAACTGAGCATTGGTTGAATCTGGGTATGCTCGGTTTCATCATTGCTACACGGTATCACAAGATTGTGACTTGTTTGTCTGCTATATCGATTAGTTGCAATACATGGTTGCCGTTGCAAGCTCGGTCTGTTGATGGACAACCACCACAACCCTGGACCACAAGTATTGACCTTGGGTGGGTGAATTGTATGCACTTCATAGCATTTGGGATGAAGCCTTCAAGCCCCCTGCCTCGTCTACCCATTATTCTGAGGTGGGAAAATTCTTATCACCCAACGATACGAAATTGGCTGCCAGTTTGGCATGATCAATTTACTAATTACCTTAGTGTAGAGGGTTAAAAATTAATTTTCCACTTTATATGATGTAAAACATTAATTAACTATGAGGGTTAATTGTTATTTTTGCAATAGTTTATGAGGCTAATTGTTATTTTTGCAATAGTTTAGGGGGTTAATTGTTTATTTTGTTTGCCCGTAGTTTAAGGGTTTATTTGTTATTTTTGCAATAGTTTAGGGGGTTAATTGTTTTTTGTCTAATATAGTTTAGGGGTTAATTGTTATTTTTGCAATAGTTTAGGGGGTTAATTGTTTTTTGTCTAATATAGTTTAGGGGTTTATTTGTTATTTTTCCTATAGTTTAGGGGGTTAATTGTTATTTTTGTAATAGTTTAGGGGGTTAGTTGTTATTTTTTCAATAGTTCAGGGGGTTAATTGTTATTTTTAAAATAATTTAGGGGGTTAATTGTTATTTTTGCAATAGTTTAGGAGGTTAATTGTTGTTTTTTAAATAGTTTAGGGGGTTAATTGTTATTTTTTCAATACTTTAGGGTGTTAATTGTTATTTTTACAATTGTTTAGAGGGTTAATTGTTATTTTTTCAATAGCATAGGGGGTTAATTGTTATTTTTTCAATAGTTTAGGGGGTTAATTGTTATTTTTTGCAATAGTTTAGGGGATAATTGTTATTTTTTCAATAGCTTAGTGGGTTAATTGTTATTTTTGCAATAGTTTAGCGGATTAATTGTTATTTTTTCAATAGGTTAGGGGGTTAATTGTTATTTTTGTAATATTGTACAACAAAAATAAGGACTGTCAGTGTGTGTCTAAGTAGATTCTTAATTGCTAAAGCTAAATTTGTAATTATGGAAAATTAATGGCTAAGTATATGTCTGTGAAGCGTTATAGCTCAAAAATAATGGCTATTTATCTACTTTTTCTTTCTTTCTTTTCATATTTTAGTATTGTTTTGTTACACTTCAAAAGCTTGCTTCATTAGTGAGCATATTATTTATAGTTAACTGTGATTGTTATAGATGGCATCTAAAGGTAAAACAAAGAGGGTTAAAAAAAGCAAGATACTAGGGAGGATGTTTGTGAAATTGATGGGGATGGCAACGCTGAGAGGGCTAATTGGGATAGTGAATCACATGTATTTTTTGTGAAACTTTGTGTAGAAGAGAAACATAGTGGAAACATGCCAACGACTCATTTTACTACTCAAGGCTAGGAAAACATTTGCATGCTTTTCAATCAAGAAACTATGAAATCATATACTCGAGGGGAACTTAAAAACCACTGGGATAACATAAGGAAAGAATATCAAGCTTAGATCTTTTTGAAACAACAAATAAGTGACCTTTGCTGGGATCCTCAAAAGAAAATGCACTCCGCGTCCAAGGCATGGTGGGATGAAATGGCTAAGATATATCTTTTTTTTTGTCTAATTAATGTTTGGATTTGCTTCATGTTGTAATTGTTTCTAATCTTAATGATTGATTTTGTAGGTGAACAAGCTGGTATTGAAGTTTAAAAATAAAGATTTAGAGGACGAGGATGTGTATGAAGAGTTAGTTCTGGGGCTACAGCAACGGGGCTTAATGCATGGACACCTAGCCAAGGTTTAGAGCATGAAGATGATGCATATGTACCGCAGCCTCTAGATCAGACTAGTGACTATAATGACATTGTAACCGAGGAACATATAAGGGAGGATGATGAGGATGATAATTATGAAGAAATAGGATCGTCGTAAAATGATTCATCGGCTAATAAAGATTCACCAATTGCTGATATGATGCATACTACTAGGAGTGTTAAACGTAAACAAAAAACAACTAATGAGGAACATAATTATGGATCAGTGCGTAAAGGTAAGAGGTTGACTAGTGCAGACAAAATTACTGCTTACTTTGATCATATGGTGCATCATATGGAACGTCAAACTGAAGCTACACTGTCTATCCTAAATGGTGGTCGTGTGAAAGAGGCTCTCAAGATTTTGAATCAAGTGTCGGGTGTGACTATAGGGAGCCATTTGTTCCATTTGGCTTGTAGATTGCTTGCCAAACCTTATAATATAAACTTGTTTATTCACTTTGAAAACAATGAGCAAAGACTTAGTTGGTTAAAAGAAATGAAACTAAGAGAGCCAACCCTCTACCCTCCGCAACAATTTGCTTAGTTTCCCGGTGGATCCTTTCATTTACTCGCTCAACCCCTTAGTGGATTTTCGCTACAGTTTGGTCAACCCTTAAGTGGATTCTCTCAGCAAGTTGCATAACCCCTTAGTGGACTCTCTCAGTTTAGTAGTGGAGTTTCTCAGTTAATTACTCAACCGTACCCCTTGGTGATTTCACTCAGTTGTTAGATTAGCCATCCTCTGGTGTATTTGTCGATCAGTTCTCTGCACCCTCTAATGTCTTATCTCCATATTCCCCTTCAGATGTTTAGGATAATTATGCTTAGGGTTATTACACTCCATCTCTTTATAATTTTAAGTTATTGGTACTAGATTTTACTTTTGTTGAGTCGAGTGGATGACTTTTTTGTTAAGTGAATGGTATTTGTTTTTGCTGGATGGTAATTTTATATGTGTTTTTCGTTGATGATACATTTGTGTTCTTAATTGATTTTTCAAAATAGTAACATAAGTTTGATTTTTATGATGATGAAACGTTTTGCTACTTTAATATTTACAAGTTGATGACTTTTTTTTTTTTTTGCCTTCTCCTACAGTGTAATGGATGATGAAGAATTGGAGTTAGGCTAAGGTGGTGGAAGAATTAGAAATGCAAAATGGTGAGAACTCAAGTAATAACGGTGATGAATATGGAGACAACTATTACCAAGACATTCTTAATCGTTTTATGAATGACTTTGATGAAGATATGGAAATACTCACAGTTGCTGAAGGTATGATGAAATATCACGTTAAGCATTTCCATAAAAATCCCTCTAGGAATTCATCCAAAACTAGCCAAGATTGGGTGAAAGAAAATCTTAGTGGTAGTGTCTGAGTGTGTCAAGAAAACTTATGTACGTTCCCAGATGTTTTTGAGAATTTGTGCAAGATTTTAAAGACTACGTATGGTTTGCCGAGGAGTCCGTAGTTGCTCGAGAAATGAGTTGGTTGAGGGAGGGCTCGACGAGCTGGTTAACGATGGGTTTGCCGAGGAAACAGTGAGTGGCTAGGTTGAAGGAGGATGTCGGCCAGCTAGTTAGAGTTGGGTTTGCCGAGCCAGGGTTGTCGAGGATGCCGGAGTTGCTCGAGGAGTGAGCGCGTGGGTTGAGGGAGGGTGTATGGTGGGAGAAGGGCATCAGCGAACTGTGGAGGGAAAGCGTTGAAAAAATCCAATCCGTTTAATAAACTGGCTAAACGGACTGACCCTATAGAGTCACTTGCAAAACTGGGTTGGCGGCGGGTTCTAGGGCTGGCCCGCAGGCTGGAAGCTTTTGGCTAAAATGAGGGTGTGTCAAGAAAACTTATGTATGTTCCCGGATGTTTTTGAGAATTTGTGCAAGATTTTAAAGACTACGTGTGGTTTGCCGAGGAGTCCGTAGTTGCTCGAGAAGCGAGTTGGTTGAGAGAGGGCTCGACGAGCTGGTTAAAGATGGGTTTGCCGAGGAAACAGTGAGTGGCTAGGTTGAAGGAGGACGTCGGCCAGCTAGTTAGAGTTGGGTTTGCCGAGCCAGGGTTGTCAAGGATACCGGAGTTGCTCGAGGAGTGAGCGGGTGGGTTGAGGGAGGGCGTATGGTGGGAGAAGGGCATCGGCGAGTTGTGGAGGGAGAGCGTTGAGAAAATCCAACCCGTCTAACAAACTGGGTAAACGGGCTAACCCTATAGGGTCACTGGCAAAACTGGGTTGGGCTGGTGGGTTCTAGGGCTGGCCCGCGGGCTGGAAGCTTTTGGCTAAGAAGAGGGTTCAAAATGTTAGAATTGAGATTCAAACCCACAATCTCTCAAGAGGATAGGAACTTATGGATGATCTCTTACACCAATCAACCATCCTGACTTATTTGTTTTAAATTCAAATGTGTAATATATATTATCATTTTATTTGGTAAACCAATGTCTATCCCATGTTAGCTTTGTGATGATGTATGTGTATTTGATGAAAGTCAAACCCAAACATGGTCGTTAGTACAGTTCTAAGACATATAAGTTTCCAAAATTGGTCAAAATGAGATTTTTTGATACATAATTAGATATGTTAAAAGGGTCGAGAACCGCATGGTTGACCCTACTAATTGGGAATCAGAAAGGGTTAGTGTCGGGAAAATGCAACCCGTTTAAATTTTGTGTTAAACGAGTTGACCTTAGTATTATATTTTACTATTTGATTAAAATATTTGATTGTATTAACTTATTACCAACATTTATTTTATGTTATTTAATTATTGTAGATGAAGAGGATAATGATGTTGAAGAAGATATTTTCTCAAAAGAAAACTCTATTTCAGGTTTTTAATTCGTATTGTTAATCGTTGTCACTTGTCCGTCGATATGTTTGTTACTTAATTTCGATTTTTTGATTTAAATAAGGCATCATGTGTTAATAGGGCTGACCCTGTTAAACCGCACCCTACAGGGCTAGGATCAGGGTTGTGATTTGAGTGGCCCGTTTAAATGACCCGTTCTATAGGGTCACAACCCTATAAGGCTGACCCTATAGGGTTAGGGCCAACCCAATTTAACATTTTTAATATCACGTTAAGCATTTCCATAAAAATCCCTCTAGGAATTCATCCAAAACTAGCCAAAATTGGGTGAAAGAAAATCTTAGTGGTAGTGTCTGAGTGTGTCAAGAAAACTTATGTATGTTCCCGGATGTTTTTAAGAATTTATGCAAGATTTTAAAGACTACGTATGGTTTGCCGAGGAGTCCGTAGTTGCTCGAGAAGCGAGTTTGTTGAAGGAGGGCTCGACGAGCTGGTTAAAGATGGGTTTGCCGAGGAAACAGTGAGTGGCTAGGTTGAAGGAGGACGTCGGCCAGCTAGTTAGAGTTGGGTTTGCCAAGCCAGGGTTGTCGAGGATGCCGGAGTTGCTCGAGGAGTGAGCGGGTGGGTTGAGGGAGGGGTTATGGTGGGAGAGGGGCATCGGCGAGCTGTGGAGGGAGAGCGTTTGGGAGCTTGCCTTCCAAGGAGGGCGAGCTAGGTTTGCCAAGGAATCTGGATTTACTCAAGGAGTATGTTGGGTTAGGGAAGGCATTGGCGAGCTTACCTCCTAAGGAAGACGAGCTGGATTTGCTCAAGGAGCAAGCTGGGTTAGGGAGGGTGTTGGCAAGCTGATCATAGTTGGGTTTGCAGAGGAGTCCTTGGGTTGATGTGGTGGAAGGAGGATTAGGGTAGCGGAAGGTTGGTAGACAACGGCTGAGGAAGGACATCAACGAGCTGGTCAGAGCTTGGTTGGCCAAGGTGTCTTTTAGTTGCGAAAGGGGGGGGGGTGGAAACCGGCTTAGCTGTGGAGAGTTGTCGGATCTGAACATGGGTTTGGTGATCAAATCTGGGCTGGCAGCGGCTTTGGTGGGTGGAAGGTATATGGAGGCGGAAGGTTAGTGGTTTAGGGTTAGGAGGTTGCCAAGGTAAAGGAGGGGTGGCGTTGGCAGCTGCTTTGGTAGGCATGTAGGTTTATAGAGGTAGAAGGTTGGTGGTAATAGGTGCTAAAGGAGAGGCGGCTGAAGAAGGGCCTCAGCGAGCTCGACAAATCTTGGTTTGCCAAGGTGTCCTTTGGTTGCACAAGGCGAGGGAGGGGGGAACCGGCTTGATCTGAACGTGGGTTGGTGGTCAGATCTTAGTTGGCAGCGGTTATGGTGGGAGGAAGTATTAGGGTTGTGGAATGTGGTGGTGGTTTTAGGTTTTAAGAACGAAGCTCTGATACCATGTAAAAACTTATAAAGTTTAGGAATAATGACATAGCTTTTCTATTGATATGTTAAACATATATATATGAGTACAATACTTGCTACACAAATTTAAGCTAGAGAATTTAAATACAAAAGGGATTAGGAAACCTAAATACAAGTATGTTAGGAAAGTATAAACTAACTATAAATATAATATATTACAAATAGATTATATTCTCTTATATGTGCAAAAGTTTTTATTTTTGTTTAATTTAATTTAATTATTTTTGTTTTGGTTTTTAGAATAAAAATAAGTTGCAGCTGTTTTTAGAAAAAGAAATTAATGTATTTGTTTTTTTGATGAGAAAGAAATTATCATGTTGCAGATTCATGATGAATTATCGATTATAGAAGAAAAATAAGATTATAAAAGCATTAATATGGAATGCATGAGGTATTTTCTATATGGAGGCATAGCATAAATGTATCCATTATATGGATATAATGCTTAAAAGTTCAGTATGTATTGTTTGGGTAAAAGTAATTAAAAAAAGGGAGAGTAAAATATCTTAAATACATTTTAGAGGATTCCAATTAAAAAAGATAAAGAATACTAACTGTAAAATGATTTCCCAATATGTTAGGATATAATGAAATATTGTTTTAATGCTGTGTGATTATCCAAAGTTAATCATATACGGGCGCTATAATATATCCATAAGATATGGCTGGAAAGCAACAATATAAATGAGATAGATCTTTTTCGGTAATAATATCAAAATCATCAAAATACAACCAATTGTACCATTACAAATTTGTGAAGGAAAGTAAATTGATAATTTTTTTGGTAACAACCAAAATAGTCAAAAGTCGACATTTTATCAAGACAAATTATAATCTTTGTCTATAGAAACCAAAAGTAAACACACAACTTGAAATTCAGACAAAGTCATCTTACCTTAGCCATACACAATGAATAGCCTAGTTTTCTTTCTCATGTTTTTATGCATATTTCACACAACACAATCCAGTGCTCCAACTCTAGGAAATGGTGATGTCAAGTTAAAAAATAGACGATACACCGTTCATATTCTTAATCGGTACCTTCAAGGTGTCTCCCTTCGTTGCCAGTCAAAAGACGACGATCTAGGATATCACCGTATTCCAACGCCGTATGATTACAATTTTAGCTTTCGCTTAACAACGTTTGGGAGAACACTTTTCTTTTGTCACTTCTATTGGAACAACAAGGATTTATCTTTTGATGTTTTCAATGATGGAATCATGGATTATTGTGGTGATTCAGATTGCTATTGGTTAATTCGGGCAGAAGGTTTTTATTTCAACAGTCATGATACTCAATATCCAGGTGATTGGAAAATAGCCCATACTTGGTAGCCCGTTCAAATTAATGTACTATCATTTCGTTGTTGAATAATTGAGTTAATGAATGAGAATGTTACTTTTTTTTTTATAATGTCTACTTTTTCAATAACCCTTGATGTCTATGATTTCTTTAGCTTATAGTAAACATCTATATGTGTTGGTGATGTTCAATTAATGTTTCTCTTTCATTAATCAAGTTGGTCAATAATAGTAAAAATTAAAGTGAAACTATAAGATTCAAAGTAATATATCGTGAGTTTGATACCATTTCTTAATATGAATAGAATTTAGACTAGGTTTCATGTAAAACCGTCTTACAGATCTTAATTTGTAAGACGGAGCCTCACTCTCTCACAGCTCAACCAACCAATATACGGTGGGTCGAGTAAAGAGGAGCCGTCTTACAAGAAATATCTGTAAGACCGTCTTATACAAGTTTTTACCTAAAATTTATATGAGTAAAAAAATACTTAACCTTTAAGATACTATCCAGGACAATTTGTTGATATAATTGTCATTAGGGCTACATTTAATGGTGGTAGCTTTTTCTCTTATACTATCACAATGTTGTGAATGAAATACTTATTAAATATTACTTTCTTTGTTTCAGGTAAGGAGCCCACTATTCTGTTTTGAGATGTTTCACTTAAAGAGTCTATTTTTAAAAAAATTAAGAAATACAAATATTATTTTATTACTAATAATCTACTAAAAGTGTCATTTTCTTTATAAAAATTGATTTTCAAACTGGACTCTTTGCATGGACGGAGGGAGTATCTTATTTGTCTCAAAATGAGTATTGATTTAAAAAACAAGAAAAAGCTCCAAATGAGTGTCCTTTTTATATCAAGTATTTATTTTGTATTAGGTAGCAATATTACGACCATTGAAACTTATATTTGAAAGAACACAAGTAGCTAGGATTCTCCAAAAACAGCCAATGTTGTTTCCAATGTAGCTGCCGATATAGCTACAATGGAAGTCACAATGGTCAAAATAAAACTGAACATCGGAAGACTTAATACTAAAGCACGAAATTAAACACAGAGGTTTACCAAACAATCTACAAATAAGCTTGTAGATCTAGCCTCATGGCCAAAAAGATTTCACTTAAAAATATGAATTGTTTTACAAAAAATTATGTGAAATCACCAAACAAAACACTCTCACAAGACAACAAGTCTTGGAGAGCAAAACTCACAGAAAAAAAGGTATAACAAACGTGGGAAGAAACAAATAGCTTCCTAAAATCAACTAGGAAGTCATAACAACATCAACGCCCAATGTAGCTTCCAATGTTGTAACATCCGAAGCTACATTCAAAAACTGCTGCACGACTAAAAACTGGACAGCTTCAGGAATCTGAACTTTTGCTTCTGAATCAGCTCTCTTCTCTCTCACGATGTGTGCTACAGCCGTTGCCCATGACTCTTATTTATAATGAGGAGAAGTCTTACAAAAAAGGAAGCAAACTCCAACAAGGAAAAGGATTAGAGTTAGGAACTAAATACACTTACCATAAATCCTAGATTTTATTACCATATGGACTAGGATTCTAAGGCACGGATTCATGAAGGAATTTCACCAAGATTTAGTTTCTAAAAACAACTCCTAAAATTTAGGTCCAAGAAAACCAAAATCTAATTAAATATTTTGTTACCAAAAATGACTCCTAGACTTTAGGACCAAGAAAAACCAAAATCTAATTAAAGATTTTGTTCCCAAAAATGCCTAAACTTAGGGACCAAGAAAGGAGAAACAAAACCAAAATAGGTCATGCCTATTTTACCCTTACAATCTCCCCCTTTGTTGAGCCTTTCTGGTCAAATCAAATGACAAGTGTTTATTCAACACCAATCAAGCCATCTAATGTGCATAGGTTAGAAAATCTCATCTCCCCCTGAATTTGTGCAAGGTATAAAATCAGAAATCATTTACTAAGCACAAATCAGAATATACCAATGATGCAATCACATGCATACAAAACAAACATGATGACTCTACAAGGAATCAGATTCATCACCATCACCAGAAACACTTGATCTCTCTCCCCCTATTTGACTGAAAAGGAAGAGGGATAAACCATCTTTTAGGAATTCTCAAAAATCAAAGATTTTGAAAAACACAATTAAGTGTTCACCATGCCTTGATCACACCCTTAGCAACAACTGATCACCTCATATCCAGATTCAATACCTCTTAGTTTCCCACAAAAATTAGACAACCACTAAACATTTTTCAACATGGAGATTTTTTGGAAATTGATTTGCACAGTTTAATTTAGGACAAAATTTCACCAAGCTGATATATTTACCAACAATGCATGTCCTAAAATTTTATGCCTAAAAACATGATAACAAAAAACTAGGCAAAAGAATTTAAAAAAATGCAATCACACACAAGTGATAAAGACCAGATCAAAGGATGTAGTTCTTAATGTAGCTGCATTGGGAGATGCATTCGCCAAAATTGTGATTTTATTTCCAATTTTGCATTTTTTTTGTTTTCTCAACCAGATTTCTCTCCCAAGATCATAAAATTTTCACAACAAAAATCCATAGGTACTTTATTTCCCTAGGAATATAGCTCTACTTTATTTCAAGCTATAAAAACACGCCAATTGGAACCTTCCACACTATTTACCAAGGGAAGCTACTTTACTATTTGATCAACCCATGAAATCCGAGGATTCATAGTCCCAAAAGAAAGGTGCCACAACCTTGTTCATAGGTAGCTCTTTTCCGTTAGGTAGCTTTCACACTTTTTCAATTAAAGGGAATCAATTTTCTCAAGATCAACCCATGCAAACCTAAGCTCCATAGTACTTTGACAAATTGCTGCATCCCAAAAATTTCAAAAGGTAGCTCTTTCCTTTGTGGACTTAAGATTTTTCAATTGCAATAATATTTTTGGGAAAGAGTGAGGAGAATCAGAACAATGAAATCACAATTGATTTTGAATGAAATTCCCAAGCAACCACAAGAGGCACATACATGTGAAACAATGATCTAGAGTGACCTCTAAAGATAAAATGCAATCATGCCTAATTTTTTTTTAACTAAGTGTAAAATCATATGGCACACAAAAACACAAGAGATTTCCAAAGATTGAAAAATCTCTCAAAATCAAGACATTTGGCAAATATATCAGCAAGATGATTTTCAGTCCTAACATGTTCAATGCAAACAATTTTCATATTCAACCAAGTCTCTAATAAAGTGGTGTCTTATATCGATGTGTTTTGTTCGAGAATGATGAATTGGATTTTTGTGCTAAACAAATTGATAGGTGTTATCAATATACAAGGTTAACACATCAATGTGTAGCCCATAATCTTTGATCATTTGGAGCATCCATAAAAGTTTTAAGGTTTCTCTCAAAAATATTTTGATAAGCATGCTAATTTGTGAGAATCAACCTTACCTCTTCTCCTTATGTATATGTCATCATGAATATTACCTATGACTTGAGAGATTGGATGGTTTTTCTGTATGCGGCTGGGAATGTCATGGCTGCAATCACCAAATTGACCGATTTTCGCTTGTTCGAGTGTTCCAAAGATCCGCCAAGTTCTTTGTCCAATGTGACTTCTGATGTGACTTCGGACGTAGCTACATTGGGAGTCACATTCTGAATCACAATGGCTGAACTTCCTGGATATGCAGGTTCTGTCTGATCAGCTACAGGTTCACTGGTCTCAGATGATGGTTCTGAAGATTGTACAGGAGATTCATGATCTCCAAAGTCAGGAGATTCATCATAGGACCACTTAGCACCAGGGCATATGTCAAAAGGCTCACAGTATTTGGATTTACCCTTCTTGTCACTGCCTTTGGGAACCCACATCTTTTTAAAGTTTTTAGGTTTCTGTTTTTGTGAATGTGATTTCTGATGTAGTTTCGAATGTGACTTCCAATGCTGCTGCATTGGTTGTTGCATTCGATGTTGCATCTGATTTTTAACCAAGAAAGCATGTCTTACTTCTTCCTCATAAATAGCCTTTTTTAGAAAACAGAATGGTTGAATATGACTAGGCTTATGGCAAAAATGACACATAAAATTTTTCTTTATTGATTTCAGTTTTTCAAAGAAATTTGGATTTTGAAAATTTTGTGTGGGATGTTTTGGTTCAGTAGACATACCTTCACCTTCTTTCACAAACGTCTTGGGCCTTAATCCAATACCAGACTTACCAGAATTACCAAAATTCAACATATCATCCATTTTGTGTTGGCTTGAATTCCATTTTTCCAAGGTTTCATTGGCTTTGATGAGTTTTTCTTTCAGATCTTCAATCTCCACATCCTTCTTGGTCAAGAGACTCTCCAGCCTTGTAACACACTCCTTTTGTTCTTCATTAGCCTTCTTCAGCAGTTCATTTGCCTTTCCAAGTAATGTAACTTGATGAGCTCGCTTCTCCCAATCTTTGTACAGCTCTTTATAACCTTCCAGCAGGTCTGATTCTGATTCTCCATCGTCTTCTGTGACAGAGGAGTTAAAACAACAATGATCTTCCTAACTTCTGTCCAATGTAGCTTCTGATGTAGCTACATTCGGAGTCACATTGGCCGAAAATCCTGCAAAATCAGATAGAGAGTTGTGTACAGCAGTGAGAGTGATGAGATCACCTAGATCTTCATCATCACTATCACTCAAAGTAGCAGAAAAATTCAAACCCTTCTTTCTCAAAGTATTAGCACATTGATTAGCATAATGCCCAAACCCTTGACAAGCCCTACATTGAATAGAATCAATATTTTTACTTCTAGATGTAGGCTGCTTAGCAAAAGGATTGGTAAAAGAATTTTCAGGGGTTTGAAAAGAACTTTCTTTGGGAAGAAATTTGTTAGGCTCAGTTTTGAAAATTGTTTTGGAGATAGAAGATGGAGATCTGTTTTGCCCCTTTGCTTTCAAAATGTTTTTAAACTTTGTTGTTAAAAAATCCATTGACTCTTCACCAAAATCAGATTCCTCAATCTCCTTATGCAATTCAAGAAATTCATAAGAGATATCAACAACAGAAGGAAAAGCAATACTATCATCAGAAGGAGTAGAAGATGATGCACCTTTGCCTTTGTTCTTAATTTCCGCATTGAGGTTTAACTCAAAATTTTGAAGAATACCAGCAAGTCTTTCAAAACCAATTTTGTCTATATCATGTACTTCCTCAATAGGACAAATTTTCACATTAAACCTTTCAGGCAAAGTTCGCATCATCTTACTCACAAGATGATCATTGGTGATTGGATCACCCAAAGCAAGAGCAGAGTTAGATATATCAAGTAATCTAGCATAGTAAGACATAATATCTTCATTTTCATTCATCCTTGTGTTTTCAAATTGAGTGGTAAGCAATCTTAATTGACTGGGAGGTCCTTCACAAAGGTTTGAAGGGCCTCCCATATATCTTTAGCAGACTCATAATTGGCTATAACCCTAAAGGTGTTGGAATCTAAGGCTTTATATATAGCAGACAAAGCTTTTGAATTAAAAGAGGCAATGTTTCTATCATTATTAGACCAATCTGTTTCTTTGGCGATCTTTACATCACCATCATCATCAGTAGTAAAATTATAAAAATAATTTACGGAACAAAAGTTTAAAACAAATTCTTAAAAATAGTTATGGAAAAAAATACGTTAGTAAAATAAAAATATTTGATGGAACAAAAATAATAGTTACAGAGTCAATAAAACAAAACAATTTAAACTGAGGTTAGCAAAATAATAATAAAAATTACAGAACAAATTTTTTCTGTAAAACTAATTCTTAAAAATACAACAAAAATATTAGTTACGAAGTCAATAAAACAAAAATATACAATGGAAGTTATTAAAATCAAAATAATTTACAAAATAAAAATAATAGTTAACGGTAAAAATAATTTCGTTATTTTGATTTTAGCTTATTTTCTTCTCAGAAATTTCTTTATTCATAAAATACAAATATAATTTAATAAAAGTAATTATTCAAAAGGAAGATCTTATTTGAGTTCAGATTCTATTTGCAGGGCGTAAAAAATTAAAGTTTATTCGAAGATATTAGTTATACAGAGTTTTTGAATTGTATAAAATGTTCAGGGTTGTCAAGCCATGAATTGACACTTAAAATTAGTGTTCCAGTAATGCTATTGAGAAACATTGACCATGCTACAGGGTTGTGCAATAGAACAAGACTAATCATCATAAATCTTGGGGATCACATTGTTGAAACTAATTTTTTGAAAGGAAGCAATGTTGGAGAAAATGTTTTTATCCCAATATTGTCATTAACTCTATCCGATGTAAGACTGTCTTTCAAGTTTCAAAGAAGACAATTTACATTACTGGTATCATATGTAATGATAATTAACAAGTGCCAAAGTCAATAATTGTATGTTGGTCTCTTTTTGAAAAAAAATCAGTATTTAGTCATAGACAGTTATATGTCGTAGTTTCTAGAGTAACAAATTATTTTCGTTTGAAGATATTGATATGCGGCGAAGATGAAAAACCAACTAATAAGATAACAGATGTTGTGTATAAGTAAATTTTTTAGAATCTATAATGATTAGTTATATACTTATGTGTAATTGTTAATAAACCGATCCTCTTTATTTTGTTTATGTACGATTTAGTTGACGTACGTTTAATGCACGAGTTAAAAAAAACTAGTTTAAATAAGTCTTTGAGCATAAAATTTATCGGGACCACACCAATATTCAATTTATTCTTTGCAAAAGGTAATACTTTCTAAGATTTAAAGTCTCAACTTTCACTATGTAATAAGCGAATTACAATCACAGAAAATTAACATTCAAAATACAATCAATTTCATAGAACTTTGCAGGGACATATAAATTACAAAAATCTTGAGTCAAGCTATAATCTAGTTGACCAAAGTAGTCTAAATGAGATACACTTTTCAGAACAAAAGGAGGAAGATTTAAGTAATGCTATCGAAATCTATAAAATACAATCATCTGTATCATTTAAGTATTATAAAGGTAACTAAATCACATTATTTGTTTGATTAAAGTTTGATCAAGATGACCAAAATTGTCAAAAGGACATTACAAGAAAAAGTATGTTCTTTGACTATATGAACCAAAAATAGGCACACAACTTCAATTCAAACAAAGTCATTTTGCCTTTGACATATGAGTTACGCCATGAACAACAAAGTTTTCTTTATTACACTTTAATGCATATTTCACACACTGCGTTCCGGTGCTAGTGCTCTTGCTCCTGCTCTTGGAAATGGTGATGTCAATATCAAAAATAGGCAATTCACCATTCATATTCTTAATTGGTACCTTCATGGTGTCTCGCTTCGTTGCCAGTCAAAAAATGACGATCTAGGATATCACCGCATTTCAACTCCGTATGACTACAATTTTAGCTTTCATCTAACGTTCTTCGGGAGCACACTTTTCTTCTGTCACTTCTATTGGGAAAAAAAGATTTGCGATTTGATGTTTTCACTGTTGACATCGGAGATAAATGTGGTCTCCAGGATTCTAATGATTGCCATTGGTTAATTCGAAAAGAAGGTTTTTATTTTTCCAATCATGTCACACAATTCCCAGGTGATTGGAAACTTTCCCAAACTTGGTAACACGTTTTGATCAATAATAGAATAATGTGAGAAGGTTACTCACTTTATAATGCCCACTTTTCAATAAAATCGACTCATATATGTTATTTCATTGGCTTATAGTAAATATGTATGTGTTGGTGATGTTGAATGCCTCTTATTCGTATAACCATTTTTTTTTCCGAAAGAAATAGTCGCAAACTTGTTCATGTGAAACCTTGAGATTGTTTAGAAACGGAAGTGTGAAAAAATATGAGATTGTTTTTTATGCTCGCTCATCCCAGTTGAAGCTTTATGAGCTTTTGAAGTTTATAGGCTCGTACAACAGGCTAATTGGTGTTGTATACTCCTTGGTATGGGTAACGAGTCCACTATTTTATTTTGGTATGTTTCACTTAATGGTAGCAATTGTTGCTCGTACCCATTTGCCCGCCCACTAAATAATAGATATGGACACAAATAAAATTTAAAATGAAAGCAAATAGACATGCCCATTTAAAACTGTTAATTGTGATGGACTAAAATGGACATCCACTTGAACATCCACTTAAACAAAGAGGCAGTTGGTAATTTAAAGACCAAGGCAGTCCGCCTTGAGTATGGGGGTTACTACTCTTCGGTTGTTTTACATTTAATACAGACTATACATATTTTGTCACATTTCATCTCCATATTATACTCAAAAATATACATACATACATAGATCTCGATCGTGCTAGTACAAGTTTATACATAATACTTGTTTGTACATTTCAATATATATATATATATATATATATATATATATATATATATATGAATTACATTGTCATTTTCTTCAGCAGTTTTCATTTTTGTGTATTTTTAGTGAACTACTGGTGATTTCAAAGAAGATTAAATGATTAATGATTTTTTGTAAACTTTGAGTAATTTTTAAAGGGAAATGTTTTTTTGTATTTAAGTGATGATTTATGTTAATGAGTAAATGTGCGCCCATGGGTGCCCATGTCTATTTGTTACCCACCCATATATACTCATGTTATTAAATGGACATTTTACTCGCCTGCCCATTTGAGCACATTGCCTATATGGATGCGCTCATACCCACCTGTTTGCCACCTTTAGTTTCAATTAAAGAGTTTCACTTTCAAAGTGTTATTTTATTTATAATGAGCTACTGAAAATGTCTTTTTTTAAATAAAAAAAATTGACTTTTAAACATGAATTATTTACTCGGAACGGATGAGTAAATACTAATTTGGCTTCCGGTCTGTGATTTTGGTGATGCCACCTACCAATTTATTCCAACCATTTTTTTGGGAATAAGTAATTCTGAGTAACAATAGGTTTCTTGTTATTTAAAAATGTTTAAATAATTATTTGGTCATTCAACTTGCACGCAATATTTTGTTTGGTCCTACAATTTCAAAAGAAATTAGTTTGGTCCTACATGTTGCGTCTTGTTATTAGATTCCTCATTCTCTCCGTCACTGTTACAATTTTTGTCTAATTTATTTGAAAATGTCTAAACTACCCTTGTCATCAATTTTTTGATTGATTTTCATTTACTTAGATAAAACCCTATCAATCTGTTATCTCTCTCTCAAGTCTCAACACATGTTATAAGCCCGCTTCCTGGATATAGAGAGAAAAACAACTTACCGATTTAAGAATTTGAGGTTGAATCTTATCTAGTCCAAAACCTCTTTTAAACGAAGGAAGATTCATTTTACATACCATTTGTTAACATATAACCTTAAAGATAGAATCTCAAGTGCAAAATCTCTTGCGCCAAGATGGGAGGGAAGAAGCCTTTTTACAAAGATCATGACCGATTGCCGCCGATTTCTCATTCTCTAGTCTCGCTCACCAAAACCTCCGGGCAAAGACCTTGCCAGCGTTGTTGTCCCTCCAGCTCCAGCCAAGTTCATCTTTTCCTGTCATTCTCTCACTATGACGTTCGCTCTCTTCCAAAACTGAGCGAGTTTCTTTCTCTCTTCGTAGCTTCTCTGTCTCTGGCCAAGATTTTCCATCTCTAGCCATGGCCACCGATCTCTCATTCTCTAGTCTATGTTGTTGAATCCCTGTTTTCCTCGATTTTTCATCAACTCTAGCTGGGGTTCTTTAATCCGTCTTGTATTCATCTGGGTAATTCATCTATTCTTAATCAGTTTCAATTGGGATTCGTGAATATGGTCTTGCATTTATGTGGGTATCTATTAATTTAATTATCTAAGGGTTTTTAGTTCAAAGATTGAATAAAGGTGGTGAATTATTGATGAATGTGTGATGTTGATAAAGATCCATGGGAGATATGTTTGAGTTGAAGGAGGGTTTGAATTTTGATTCCGTATGGTTAGTTTCCGATTGTGTTGTCATTCTTGTTAAGATTTTATACATGCATGAGTTTCAAACATAAATTATTTTCTAAAAACTCATGATACTTCAATAAAACCCAAAATCTTAGAACACATAATTCTCACGATTTAATGTACAAGAACATATAATGGAAATTAACCTGGATCCATGATATCGATTTACTTTACATCAGTTATGGAAAGCGGAATTTTCGACCTTGCCTTTCCCTTTAATTTCTCCGGATGGCGAGGAGAACATTTCTTTTTAATTTCCCTTTTATTTACCGGAGACTATTATGTTTCCTTCATTAACTTACCTTTTCCAATTTGTGGCCACTGCCGGCAGCCCCTTTTATAGAGGGATGAGCACAACTTCCAAATGGTCATGTTAATCCTTAAGAAAACTTAATCCTTAAGAAAACCAAATCCTATCCATTCATGTGCCAACCGCCTCAACCAAAATGATGAGTTGTCGATGATCATTGACTTCGGTCAATGATCATTATCTCAAATGGGATATATATATATATATATATATATATATATATATATATATATATATATATATATATATGTGTGTGTGTGTGTGTGTGTGTGTGTGTGTGTGTGTCCATTATTATGTATATATTATGTACAACTTTTAAAGGCACATGAAGAGGGAGTATCACTTTAAAACTCCCAAGCTTTAACATAATTTTATTCTCACTTAACCATCGAAGTGAGACACTTTACATGTTAAAACTTTATTTACCATTAATTCATATGGGTCACATTACGGGATAAATCTAACATTCTCCCACTTGGCCCATATGATGATTTAAGGATTTAACAACTTTAAGTGTATACAACGTTAAATTCACTTTAATGTCAATTCGACTTTCTTTTAATTAAGTCAAACTAATCGGATCATGGCGGTTACACATCATTTAATTGATATGTTCCCTTCCAAGTATCACAAATTAATTCAACTCAACTTTAACTTTAATGAGGTAAAAACATAAGCCTCAACCTTACTGTCTTCAAAGAAGACAAACCTTTCTTACATTAAACCGTACAATGTAAATAAGCAGAAACATAAAACATATACATGAACTCAGAGTGTCATAATTTAAAGAGCAAAACAATTGTTATGTATATATATACACATACATGCCCATTATGTTAACAAGGACTTTTCCATGATACCCATCCTATCGACATGACCATGAAATGTCTTAGGTGGTAATCCTTTTGTTAACGGATCCGCTATCATCATGTCGGTGCTAATATGCTCTATAGACACTCTTTGTTTCTGCACTTCTTCTTTAACAACCAAGTACTTTAATTCCATATGTTTAGCACCTTTAGAGTACTTGTCGTTCTTAGAGAAGAAAACAGCTATGGAGTTAATCACAATAAATTCTCAGCGGCTTAGCTATGCTGTCGACAATTCCAAGCCCTGAGATAAAATTTCGCAACCACAATCCATGAACCGTGGCCTCAAAGCATGCCACAAATTCAACTTCCATAGTGGACGTAGCAATGACATATTGCTTTCCACTCCTCCATGAGACTGCTCCTTCGGCTAAAAGGAACAAATAGCCAAATGTTGATTTTTTGGAGTCAACACATCCAGCATAATCAGAATCTGAATAACCCATGATGTCGAGGTGATCAAACCTCCTGTAAGTGAGCATGCGATCTTTGGTGCCTTGTAAATACCGAAGAACTTTCTTTGCGGCCTTCCAGTGGTCTATTCCGGGATTACTTTGATACCGACCCAGCATTCCAACAGCAAAGCTGATATCAGGTCGAGTACAAGTCTGTGCATACATTAAACTCCCAACCACTGAAGCATATGGAATAGAGTTCATTTCCTTCCGTTCCAAATCATTTCTGGGACATTGCATTAGACTGAACTTGTCCCCTTTCTGTATTGGAACTATCCCAGCCGAACAATTCTCCATTTTGAATCTCTCTAGAACTTTATCAATATAGGCCTTTTGAGACAATCCTAACAATCCATGTGACCTGTCACGGAATATTTCTATTCCTATCACATAGGATGCCTCACCTAAATCTTTCATTTCAAAGTTCTTAGAGAGAAATTCCTTTACGTTATGTAACATTCCAATATCATTTGCAGCAAGCAATATGTCATCAACATACAAGACCAATAGTATGAACTTGCTCCCACTAACCTTCATGTAGATACATCGATCAACGGTGTTCTCCGTGAAGCCATAAGATGTAATGGTATTATTGAATTTCAGATACCATTGACGAGAGGCCTGTTTCAATCCATATATTGACTTCTTTAATTTACACACTAAATTTTATTTTCCTGTGGTCACAAACCCTTCTGGTTAGTCCATATAAACTTCCTCTTCTAACTCACCATTTAGAAAATCGGTTTTAGCATCCAATTGGTAAAGCTCTAAATCATAATGAGCTACCAAAGCCAAAACAATTCTTAAAGAGTCCTTCTTTGATACTGGGGAGAAGGTCTCTTTATAGTCAATGCCATCCTTCTGTGTATAACCCTTAGCTACAAGTCTGGCCTTATACCTTTCGATGTTACCTTTTGAGTCATGTTTGGTCTTAAAGACCCATTTACAACCGACTCTTTTAGAACCTTCAGGTAACTCTACTAAGTCCCAAACCTCATTGTCATACATCGACTTAATTTCTTCTTTCATGGCATTGATCCACTTTTCAGAATTGTTACTATTCACCGCTTGACTAAATGAGATTGGATCTTTATTAATGCTCAAGTCACATTCATGCTCAAGATTATACACCACATAGTCATCGGAATAGCTGATCTTTTCTGCCTTACAGACCGTCTTAAAGCTACTTCCTGTTGTGGTTCATTAATATCTTGCTCGATGGTTCATCTATAATATTCTCATTTTGTGGGTTTTCAACATTAACATGTTGTTACGGTATGTTGTTTGACGTGATACAACAATTGGAACAACAACTTGGCGAGAATATCGGGTAATGACATTTCTACCGAATTTCCTGAATGTCAATTTCACGTGGTTTCCCACTCCCACTGATTGAGCCATTTTCTATGAACCGAGCATTTCCTGACTCAACAATTCTCGTACTATGGTTAGGACAATAGAACCTATACCCCTTAGACTTTTCAGGATAGCCAATAAAATATCCACTGACTGTCCTAGCATCAAGTTTCTTTTCATGTGGATTATATACTCTTACTTCCGCTGGGCAACCCCAAACATGAAGATGCCTCAAACTGGGTTTCCTACCTGTCCATAACTCATAAGGTGTTTTAGGGACAACTTTACTAGGAACCCTATTGAGGAGATACGCAGCGGTCTTTAATGCATGCATCCACATTGATAGGGGTAAGGAACAATCATTTAACATACTCCTAACCATATCCATTAATGTACGATTTCGTCTCTCAGCAACACCATTCTGCTGAGGAGTCCCGGGCATTGTATACTGTGCACAAATGCCACGACTTTCAAGGAACTTTGCAAATGGACCAGGACATTGTCCCTTTTCGGTAAATTTTCCGTAATATTCACCACCTCTATCTGATCTCACTATTTTCACTTTCTTATCTAACTGCCTTTCCACTTCATTTATGAACACCTCGAGGATGTTCATTGAATGAGACTTTTCATGCAGTAGATAAACATAACCATAACGTGAGTAGTCATCAATAAAGGTAATGAAATACTGTTCGCCGCTCCAACTTGGAACGTCAAAAGGACCACAAATATCAGTGTGTATCAGCCCTAAGAGCTGAGTGCTTCTTGTGGCTGATTTCTTTACTGTGGTTTTAGTCTGCTTTCCTTTAATACAGTCCACACATACGTTCCAGTCACTAAAATCCAATTGAGGAAGAATTTCACTTTTCATCAACCTCAATAACCTTTCTTTGGAAATGTGACCCAATCTTTGATGCCACAAGTAAGCTGAACTTTCATTTGGTGTACTACGTTTAATGCCCACATTACTTTCAACATGAAACAAAGATTCAGCAAAATCGTTGTTGAGATTTACACGATAAAGTGAGTCACACAACTTTCCTGACCCACAAAAACAGTTATCTTTGTACAACAAAAAACTGCCCTTACAAATCTCAAAACGATAACCTATTATATCCAGCTTCCCTACTGAAACAAGATTTCTGGCATTTTGAGGTACATAGAGACATATGTCCAGGTTTAAATGACACCCAGTGTCCAAAAGCAACCTATAAGTCCCTATGCCCTCTATCCTTGCCTTCATCCTGTTTCCCATAAACAAATATTGTTCACTTCCGTTTATGGGCTGGATCGTACTGAATCCCTGCATAACATGAGACACATGAGTAGTTGCACCAGAATCTAACCACCAAGTATTATTAGGAACTTCTATAAGATTCGATTCAAAACATACAGAAACATAATATGTACCTTTCTTCTCGAACCATTCCTTTCGTTTAGGACAATCGGCCTTTACGTGTCCTTCTTTGTTACAGAAGAAACACCTAACTTTCTTTTTCTTGATTTGGCCCTCAGAAACCTTTATTGGGGCCTTATCACTTTTCTTGCCTTTGTCCCTTTTACCTGGTTTAAACTTGCTGCTGCTAGCACCATCATAAACTGTGAGGTGGATGGAGTGATCTTTTATTTTCTTTAATCTCCCTTCCTCCTGTACTAACATGACCTTTAACTCTTTAAAGTTTCATTTATCTTTCATGGTGTTGTAATTCACAGGCGGCCAAATTCAAGAGGAAGGGAATTCATTATGAAGCTACAAGAAAGCTATCACTCACATCCATTCCCATAGTCTTTAACTTTGCTGCTAGGTTGGACATTTCTGTTACATGATCATGAATTGACTTTGACCAATCAAATTTCTTTGTAGTCAATTCACCCATTAGATTGCCTACAATGGATTTATCAGCAAGATCCGACTGAGAATACTCTTTAACCTTCAGCATGAACTCTCTAGCATTTTCAGTCTTTGGCATCGATGGCTTAATATTTTCAGCCATAGTCATTTTCATAAGGTTCAAACTCAGCCTGTTAGACCGCTCCCAAGCCCCATAGATGGATTTGTCATCTGTTGAGCTAGTCTCTGTAATGGATGCGGGCTTTTCATCTGATACTATAGCCATGTCCAGATCCATAACACCCAGTGTAAAATGGATTTGTTTAGACCAGTCCGTATAGTTTAGCTCGTTGAAGTTAATAACTGAACTTCCAGATGCGAAAAGACTTAATGAGGCTGCAAAACATTTATACATGCTCAACCATTAGCGCTTTGAGTTGACTTTAATAAATTCAGAAACTGTCATGAACTTGAAGCATGTATTTAAGTTAACCTTTGGGTAAGCCTTAAACACATAAACAATTTAATCGATGTCATACGATAGAAACTTTAATGGATAATCAAAACACACAATAGTCAAATAAGTTGTCTATCTTTGGATATACATCATATTTAACCAAGGTAAAATGATTAGTCCCTTTAATGATATAGACTAGTTGCAATGGTCCGTCTTTGGACGACCTTCTAGCATAGTTTATAAACTCAATTGTTCAATCAACTTTTCTTGTCATTTTATAGGCATCTCTGTACTACTCATGAACAACTGATATAAAATTAATTTAATGTGTTAGACATTCCATTCAGCCAGGCCACTTTGGTGACTAACAAGCTATTAATGTCTTAACTATAAATTATACTTTTATACTTCAAGCCTTTAACAGAACATTAAAATTTTATTTGGAAAATTAAAAAAAACATAATATCCAATTTGTTCTGCAAATTTTCGGTAAAGCTTGAAATTTAACATAACCGGTGTTAAACACCCAATTAATATTGCACAAAAACTTTACTACACAAAAAATAAAATTTTGCTCTTAAACAGTACAAGAGCAACAAAAAAATATTACATGTACAATTACTATACAACCTTTACAGTTAAAATATAATAAACACTTTAATCGGAGAAATTATGAGTTCGCAACCTTTGGCTCTGATACCACATGTTAAACTTTTATACATGCATGAGTTTCAAACATAAATTATTTTCTAGAAACTCATGATACTTCAATAAAACCCAAAATCTTAGAACACATAATTCTCACGATTTAATGTACAAGAACATGTAATGGAAACTAACCTGGATCCATGATATCGATTTACTTTACAGCAGTTATGGAAAGCGGAATTTTCGACCTTGCCTTTCAATTTAATTTCTCTGGATGGCAAGGAGAACCTTTCTTTTTAATTTCCCTTTTATTTACCGGAGACTATTGTTTCCTTCCTTAACTTACCTTTTTCCAATTTGTGGCACTGCCGGCAGCCCCTTTTATAGAGGGATGAGTACAACTTCCAAATGGTCATGTTAATCTTTAAGAAAACTTAATCCTTAAGAAAACCAAATCCTATCCATTCATGTGCCAACCGCCTCAACCAAAATGATGAGCTCTCGATGATCATTGACTTCAGTCAATGATCATTATCTCCAATGGGAAATATATATACATATGTGTCCATTATTATGTATATATTATTATGTACAACTTTTAAAGGCACAGGAAGAGGGAGTACCACTTTAAAACTTCTAAGCTTTAACATAATTTTATTCTCACTTAACAATCGAAGTGGGACACTTTACATGTTAAAACTTTATTTACAATTAATTCATATGGGTCACATTACGGGATAAATCTAACAATTCTTACTGGAAAGTTTTTGGATTGATTCTTTGGAGTAGAAGAGAGTTTTTGAGATGAGTTTTTCACGAGGTTCTTTGTTGTCTATGAATGTGGGGATGGAAATAAGGGCATTTTTGCCTTTTTGAAAAATAATTGACGGAAATTTTAACGATGACGGTGAGAGGGGGAATCAAACAATAAAACGTAACATGTAGGACTAATTTTTTTTCTTTTTGAAATTGTGTGCAAGTCGAAGGACCAAAAAATTATTTAATCCATT
Source organism: Codonopsis lanceolata (assembly GCA_013146195.2). Taxonomy (NCBI): domain Eukaryota; kingdom Viridiplantae; phylum Streptophyta; class Magnoliopsida; order Asterales; family Campanulaceae; genus Codonopsis; species Codonopsis lanceolata. The sequence goes on from CM028384.1 coordinate 90,608,151, forward strand.
TAAAAACATTAGTCATTATAGCTAGTCCAATACTATATGGTTTTTTTTTCTTCAAACAACTCTGTGTGTGTGTATAATTATAAACAAAAAGAAAAGATAATGAAAATGACGTTTTGGGATTTTATTTTATTTTTGGTTTTTCAAAGAACAATAAGTTGTAGTTGTTTTTTATAAAAGAAATTATTAGTTTATTTAAATGATATTCCCTCTATTCCGGGCAAAGAGTCCCCATTTGAAAGATAATTTTTTATAATGATATTTTTAGTAGTGCATTAGTAATAAAATGATATTTTTATGTCTTAATTTTTGAAAGTGACCTATTTAAATGAAACATCTCAAAATAAAATAATAAACTCTTTGCCCGAAACGGAGGGAGTAAATAAGTTTGCAGAATCATGATGGATTATCTTTTAGCACTTTCTTTTTCTTTTTTCGATTTGTGAGATATAAAATGGATGCAGTGTTACAACTTGGGTTGATGGAGTAATAATAAGTAGGGATGGCAATTGGAGGCACGATACGATCGACCAACACGAACACGACACAAAATTATAGGGGTTGGGTTGAGTCTTATTGGGTTCGGACCGTTATAGGACCAACACGATAAGACACGATTAAAAATGAGTTGTTATCGGGCTGACTTGATAAGCATGGTAAGACACGATAACTAAAATATATATGTTTTTAAAATATATTTTTTAAAAATTTACTAGGGGTTGTTCACTTTTTTCGAACTATTTTCATGATTATTTCATAGTTTTATCATTTGAACATTTACAAATTTTAAACTAATTGACTATTTATATTGATAAATTTTCAAAATATGTATTGAAAAAAAAAAAAAAATATATATATATATATATATATATATATATATATATATATATATATATTTTATAATGTTTATTGGGCTTAACGTGCTTAACGGACATGACTAAAGAAATCGTATTTTTTTTTTGCTTTTCGCATCTATCGTGTCGCGTCGTGTTTTTCGTGTTTTTATCGTGTTGTGTTCAGGTTATAATATTAGGCACGGTAAGCTTATTGTATCGTGTTCGTGTTCGTGCTTATTGTGTCGTGTTGTTATCGTGTCAGCTCGATAACAACCCAGTACGACTGATTTGCCACCCCTATTAATAAGGATGGAGTTGATCAGTTGACCTTTTGACATAAAGGGTACTTTTATCCTTAAACTTAGGGCATCCTGATTGGGGGCATTCTTCCGCTGATTCTTACAAAGAAGAATCACCCCTCACTGTGTAACAATTATTATAAGAATTGATGGTCAAAAATCCTTATGGCATCCTCAATACTGGTCATTCTTATGCTGATTCTTAGCTGGGTCCCACTGCCAGTCACACATTTTAAGAATTTCTTACTCTAAGAATTTATCTTCCCATTACTACTCATTCTTCCCTTAATTCTTAGTTGGGTCTCACTACCAAATTATCCACTTTATTTACACAACTTTTTTTATTTCAATACTTTGTAAATTAATTAATTAAATAAATAAATTCGTTTATAATTTTAATTGTAATATTAAATAGTACAAATAAATTTTAAAACAAATATATTAATTTTAAAAATTACATTAAAACACCGATAATTAAAATTACATTATAACATCAATAATAAAAATTACATTAAAACATCAATAATAAAAATTACATTAAAACATCAATAATAAAAATTACATTAAAACATCACAGCACAGAAAATTTAGTCATCACTAGTTCTCATCGTAACGAGCCTATATATGCTCAACCAAGTCGTGGCGAAGTTCATGATGCCGATTGCTATCACGTAGCTCGTTATGTCGCTTCAAATAATATGTGAATGCTTGGGTTGAGCCATGGTTGGCTTCTGTAGGGGAATCTTTTGTATCATCAGCCCAGTTCGTAACGTGATCACCTTCATCCTCGACAATCATGTTGTGTAGAATAATGCATGTTTGCATAATTTCTTTCAAGTTACTTCTATACCAAGATCGAGCAGGACCTTTTACAATCGCCCACCTTGATTTGAGTACTCCAAATGCCCGTTCGACGTCTTTTCTTGCTACCTCTTGTCTTTCCTTGAATTTCTTTCTTTTAGGATCCGTCGGACACGAAAAACTCTTCACAAAAGTAGCCCAATTCGGATAAATTCCATCTAGTAGGTAGTATCCTTTTGTATAATGTGTGTTATTGACTACAAAATCAATAGGCGGTGCAGTTCCTTCGAGTACGATATTGAATAAAGGTGACTCATATAGCACATTAAGAACATTACGAGAACCCGCAACCCTGAAAAATGCATGCCATATCTATAGATCTGCAGACGCAACCGCTTCAAGCACAATTGTTGGCTTCGCATGACCTTTTGTAAATTGCCCTTGCCAAACAACTGGACAGTTTTTCCATTCCCAGCACATACAATCAAGACTTCCTAACATACCTGGAAATCTGTGCCTCTGTTCGTGTATTTGGAGAAGACGTTGTGTATCATCGGCATTTGGTCTTCTCAAGTATTGATTTCCAAACAATTGAACAACACAATTGAAGAAGTTGAACAAGCATTCCATGTCAGTTGTTTCAGCCAATCGGAGATACTCGTCGAGATGGTCGGCAGGAACTCCATAAGCCAACTGACGGATAGCCGCCGTGCATTTTTTAATTGGTAACAGACCTCTTCTTCCAACTGCATCCAACCTCATTTGAAAATATTGTGAATGATTCTCTAATGTCGTAACTACCCAAAGGAATAAGCTCTTACGCATTCGAAAACGTCGGCGGAACATGTTATCAGAATATAATGGCTGAGTTGAGAAGTAATCATTGACAAGTTGAGTGTGCCCGATTTCATGCTTTCGATCTAAATATCTACTTTTCCTTCGTGTTGTGCTGGTTTGCGCTTTCACCGATTCGAGCTACCGTTCGTGTTGTTGAACTATCGCCTCCATTAGTTCATCACCTAGAGATTCATCGGAGCTGGTTGAGGAATAAGTATTTAGGCTACTGGAAGACATCTTTTGTGGTAAAATGATAATTGGTTCGTAAGAAAATTCTTGCAGTTTGAAGATGTCTAATACTAGTCATCTATATATAACATTAGTTTGTACGACTATTTTACAACAACTAGTTTATAACGGCTATTTTATAACGGCTAGTTTGTAACAACTATTTTACAACGGCTAGTTTGTAACGACTATTTTACAACGGCTAGTTTATAACAGCTATTTTACAACAGCTAGTTTGTAACGACTATTTTCCAAATTTTCCAATGTAGTAAAATATTGCATATTAAAACACCAATAATTAAAATTACATTAAAATACAAATAATTAAAATTACATTCAAACACCAATAATAAAAATTATATTAAAACGCGAATACTTCAAATTAAATAAAATCAACAAATACATAAAACAACACATTTTGTTAATCTAAATTCCATACCCCAAGTTACGCCACTTCTTCCTTAGGACATCACATGCAAATTCATGTATGGCACGCCCTGCTGAATTCATCTCACTTGTATCTTTTCTAATAAATTTGATATCTCGAATGAAGCATTCATGTTGTAAATTCATTGCTTCCGCATCCATTTTCTTAGCTATTGACATGTCTCTTATCTTCTTAGCTTCCGCATTCATTTTATTAACTTCCTTGTATTCTTCCATCTTCGTTACAAGCTCCACATGTTGTCCCGATACCTCATCTTTCGTTCAAATTTTTGATTTTCATTTTCCCTTGTTCTTTGCCTGTTTTTGTCCAATTGGACGACTGCGGTCATCGATTTCCTCAACATCCACACAATATTACAGTGTCCCTCAGACCCAGATGACCTAGCCTTCTTGCCCACGTGATGAATATCGCCTTGTGGCTCACAACTTGCAGTATTTTTCATAATTTTCCACACATGCTCAAACATAAATGGCTTATTTTTATTTTCAGCCCGATATTGCGCGTATGAATGGGACAGTAAATCTTCATCGCTCCAACCGCTTCGATGATCGGCCCATAGTTTATTGTAGTTGACATTGAAATGATATACTGTCGGATAAATTTTGTGCCAGCGTGGTCTCACCTACCCAGTCTCTTTTGCCTTTGATCGACTTGGACGAGTTGCGTTGTAGACATCTGTTATATGACTCCAGTAGGACAATGACTTTTGGTTGTTACCCACCACTGGATCCTCTCCAATATCACACACTGCATTAGTAAGGACGATGTCTTCAGCAACTGTCCATGTTGAATGAGTTGACTTACCTTTACTCGGTTTCTCCAGATCAATTGTTTCAACATCAATTTGGGTTTCTAGAATGGATAATGGCGTGACCGGATCCTTGTTTTATGACATCATTTCAAAACTCACTCGTCTTGATTCATTTGATGACATGCCGTGTGGAGAAAATGGTTGAGTAGCTTGCATTTGAGAAGCTTGCATGAAATATTGGAAAGCTTGAAAATTTTAGAAATCTTGTGAGCTTTGCAAATATCCAAAATTTGGGATATTTAATAAATTTGGATTATTCGAAGAATTTTGATTGTTGGGAAAATTTGGTGGGTATTGAGGGGAAGATGAAAATTGAGAATGTGGAACATTATCGGGGATACGAAAATTTTGATTGTCTTCAACATTTGAAGAATTAAAAAAATTCTTCAAAAAATTAGCCATATTTTCATCCATTTGAGAATGAAGAAAAACTGATGATATAAAAATTGATAAGATTAAACAATTAAAATAGTAGAGAGAATTTGTAGAGAGAATAGATTGAAAATGAAAATTTTGGAAGAAGTTGGGGTTTATATAGGAAGAAAAATGAGTAAAAAGGGTGAAATTTAAAATATTTAAAAAAAAGGAAAAAAGAACCGTTGAAAAAACGGTTATTTTTTTTTCAAACGTTCAAATTTGTTTATTAAAAAAATTATAAAGTAATAAAAATTGAAATGGTCACAAATGTGCAACGGTTAAATTAATAAAAAAAAGAAAAAAAAATCTCAATTGATTATGAGATGTGGCCTCCCCCTGTTATTTGAGCCTCATGTTATTTTTGGAAAGTGAGGAGCACGCACCTTCTTTTGCCAAGGGTTGCATCTCACTCTCTCTTTGTGCAGTTGGAAGAGAAAATCGACAGAATTCATTGTTCATTCTTTGACAAGAATTTTTGTGGGGATATCCTTATAAGAATGAGCTCCCATTCGTTGGGTATCCTTATCTTATAGGAATTATTGCAAGAACAATGAGAATGCCCTTATATAAGGATTATGAAAATTTTATAAAAAAAATTTCGCCCAGTCACGCTAGAGAGAGTGTGTGACACACTTGCCAAAGGAAGGCAAGTGCACCTCAAGCTCCAAAAAGCGCGTGAGACCCCTAATGGCTGGCCGGCCGACATTGCTTTCTTCATTAAAGACTTCTTTTCTTTTCTTTTTTCTTTTTTTCTCTTCATGGTTTGAACTCGTTTTTGATGCAATTTTTTTTTTAAAAAACATTTCGACTTTTTGACCGTTTTTCAATTATTAATTTTTTTAAAGACCGTTTGATTTTTTGTCCGTTTTTCCCATTTTTTTTTATTTTAATTTTCACCCTTTGTACTTCATTTTTCTTCCTATATAAACCCCAACTTCTTCCAAAATTTTCATTTTCAATCTATTCTCTCTACTATTTTAATTGTTTTATCTCATCAATTTTTATATTATCAGTTTTTCTTCACTCTCAAATGGATGAAAATATGGCTAATTTTTTTAAGAATTTTTTTAATTCTTCAAATGTTGAAGAAAATCAAAATTCTCGTATTCCCGACAATGTTCCACGTTCTCAATTTTCATCTACACCTCAATACCCACCAAATCTTCCCAACAATCAAAATTCTTCGAAGAATCCAAATTTATTTAATATCCCAAAATTTTGAAATTTGCAAAGCTCACAAGATTTCCAAAATTTTCAAACTTTCCAATATTTTATGCAAGCTTCTCAACCTCCTCATCCATTTTCTCCGCACGGCATTTCGTCAAATAAATCAAGACGAGTGGGTTTTGAAACGATGTCATAAAACAAGGATCCAGTCACGCCATCATCCGTTCTAGAAACCCAAATTGATGTTGAAACAATTGATCTGGAGAAATCGGATAAATGTAAGTGAACTCGTTCAACATGTACAGTTGATGAAGACATCGTCCTTACTAATGCAATGTGTGGTATTGGAGAGGATCCAATGGTGGGTAACAACAAAAAGTCATTGTCCTACTGGAGTCGTATAACAGATGTCTACAACGCAACTCGTCCAAATCGATTAAAGGCAAAAGAGCTTGGGCAGGTTAGACCACGCTGGCACATAATTCGTCTGGCACTGTATCACTTTAATTTCATCTACAATAAACTATGGGCCGATAATCGAAGCGGTTGGAGCGATGAAGATTTACTGTCCCATTCATACGCGCAATATTGGGCTGAAAATAAAGATAAGCCCTTTATGTTTGAGCATGTGTGGAAAATTATGAAAAATACTGCAGGTTGTGAGCTACAAGGCGATATTCATCACGTGGGCAAGAAGGCTAGGTCATCTGGGTCTGAGGGACACTGTAATACGAGTGTGGATGTTGAGGAAATCGATGACCGCAATCGTCCAATTGGACAAAAACAGGCAAAGAACAAGGGAAAAGGAAAATAAAAAATTTGGACGAAAGATGAAGTATCGGGACAACATGTGGAGCTTGTAATGAAGATGAAAGAATACAAGGAAGATAAGAAAATGAATGTGGAAGATAAGAAGATAAGAGACATGTCAATAGCTAAGAAAATGGATGCGAAAGCAATGAGTTTACAACACGAATGCTTCATTCGAGATATCAAATTTATTTGAGAAGATACAAGTGAAATGAATTCAGCAGGGCGTACCATACATAAACTTGCATGTGATGTCCTAAGGAAGAAGTGGCGTAACTTGGGGTATGAAATTTATATTAAGAAAATATGTTGTTTTATGTATTTGTTAGCTTTATTTAATTTGAAGTATTTGCGTTTTAATGTATTTTTTTATTATTGGTGTTTGAATGCAATTATAATTATTTGTATTTTAATGTAATTTTAATTATTGGTGTTTTAATATGTAATATTTTACTACATTGGAAAATTTGGAAAATAGTCGTTACAAACTAATGTTATATATAGATGACTAGTATTAGACATCTTCAAATTGCAAGAATTTTCTTATGAACCAATTATCATTTTACCACAAAAGATGTCTACTAGTAGCATAAATACTTATTCCTCAACCAGCTCCGATGAATCTCTAGGTGATGAACTAATGGAGGCGATAGTTCAATAACACGAATGATTGCTCAAATCGGTGAAAGCGCAAACCAGCAGAACACGAAGGAAAATGGGGTATTTAGATCGAAAGCATGAAATCATACACACTCAACTTGTCAATGATTACTTCTCAACTTAGCCATTATATCCTGATAACATGTTCCGCCGACGTTTCCGAATGCGTAAGATCTTATTCCTTCGGGTAGTTACTGCATTGGAAAATCATTCAAAATATTTTCAAATGAGGTTGGAAGCAGTTGGAAGAAGAGTTCTGTCACCAATTAAAAAATACACGGCGACTATTCGTTAGTTGGCTTATGGAGTTCCGGCCGACCATCTCGACGAGTACTTCCGATTGGCTGAAACAACTGCCATGGAATGCTTGTTGAACTTCTGCAATTGTGTTGTTCAATTGTTTGGAAATCATTTCTTGAGAAGACCAAATGTCGATGATACACAACGTCTTCTCCAAACGCAGGAACAGAGGCACAAATTTTCAGGTATGTTAGGAAGTCTTGATTGTATGCACTGGGAATGGAAAAATTGCCCAGTTGCTTGGCAAGGACAATTTACAAGAGGTCATGTCATGGGAAGCCAACACTTGTGCTTGAATCGGTTTCGTCTACAGATCTATGGATATGGCATACATTTTACGGGGTTGCGGGTTCTCGTAATGTTCTTAATGTGCTATAAGAGTCACCTTTATTCAATACCGTACTCGAAGGAACTGCACCGCCTATTGATTTTGTAGTCAATAACACACATTATACAAAAGGATACTACCTAGTAGATGTAATTTATCCGAATTGGGCTATTTTTGTGAGGAGTTTTTCGTGCCCGACAGATCCTAAACGAAAGAAATTCAAGGAAAGACAAGAGGCAGCAAGAAAAGATGTCGAACGGGCATTTGGAGTACTCCAATCAAGGTGGGCGATTGTAAAAGGTCTTGCTCGATCTTGGTATAGAAGTAACTTGAAAGAAATTATGCAAACATGCATTATTCTACACAATATGATTGTCGAGGATGAGAGTGATCACGTTTCAAACTGGGTCGATGATACAGAAGATTTCCCTATAGAAGCCAACCATGGCTCAACCCAAGCATTCACATTTTATTTGAAGCGAAATAACGAGTACGTGATAGCAATTGACATCATGAACTTCGCCACGACTTGACTGAGAATATATGGGCTCGTTACGATGAAAACTAGTGATGACTAAATTTTCTATATTATGATGTTTTAATGTAATTTTTATTATTGATGTTTTAATATAATTTTAATCATTGGTGTTTTAATGTAATTTTTAAAATTAATATATTTGTTTTAAAATTTATTTGTACTATTTAATATTACAATTAAAATTATAAATGAATTTATTTAATTAATTAATTAATTTACAAAGTATTGAAATAAAAAAGTTGTGTAAGTAAATTGAATGATTTGTTAGTGGGACCCAATCAAGAATTAAGAGAATAATGAGTAGCAATGGGAAGATAAATTCTTAGAGTAGGAAATTTTTAAATTGTATAGGTGACAATGAGACCCAGCTAAGAATCAGCATTAGGATGATCAACATTGAGGATGCCCTTATAATTTAGTAATTTATCATCCCTAACGTAGCCCAAGATTAATTTTCGAGCTAATTAAGATCACAAGGTGATAAACCTCTTTCTCCCTACCAAGACTAATTTTCCTATGGAGGGAGTACTCTTGAACCAATAAATTTATCATTCGTGTTTGTTTAAAATAAAGAGTAAATGTTTGGTATACCGTCAAGTAATTACTTTTTTACACAAGCGACTAAAAAAACTTGTTTTTTGATAAATTTTTTTACTAAAATACTACAAACATATTTATCATTTATCACATATTAACTACACACTAAATTTTTTAAACACAACTTTCAATATTTGACATTAAAATTACTAATGTTTTATTTAAATACATTTGATTGGTTAATGGCAACACTAACTTTTAAAAAACTACAAACTTGATTTTTTTTAGGGAAATAGGTCTTTCGGCCCACCATACTACTTAAATATAATCATATAAGTCACTCTACTTGCAAATTATTTTGTTGGGCAACCAAACTATATTTCCGTCAGCAAATTGCCCAAGTATTGCCTAATTAAGTATACTAATTGGTGTTAACAAATCTTACAAAAAAAAAAAAAAAATCAGACCACCCTACTTTTTAAAATATTCATATTGAACAACATTCATGTTATTAATTAAAAAAAAGTAACAAAAAGTTAAATGCATGGTTTGTATTTGATAATTTTACCACAAATATTAAGAAAACAAGTGTTGATTTTATTTTATAGGCAAAACACACCTTTGAGCCACTGTACTTTACAAAACATTGCAATTAGGCCACTGAGACTTCAAAATTTTCGGGATGGCCACTGTACCAGACTTATCTTGCACGTTTACCCCTTTTTTGGATGGACGTTAAGTTTGGCCGTTAAATCAGGTTAAATGTCTATTTTACCCTTGTCTTTATCAATCATCCCTGTTACAAAGTAACCCAGGAGGCTAGCTAGGCACATTATGAAATAAATGAGTTTTTAATACAATAATACAAAATGGAGATGCCGGTGAAGAGACGCAAGAAGCGGCAGATCCGAGATGTAGCCGCTGTAGATAAAGAGCTCTGCCGGATCTGAATCAGTGTGCACCAGAGATGGGGTACTCGACTGGGACAACGATGCGTCGGAGACGGAGGCGAGATGTTGCTGCCAGGTCTGGAGCAGAGATGTCAATTTGGCGGTTCTATCGAGGGGATTTTGGCCTGAGAAGATGAAGGAGGAGATGCAGATCTCAAATTTGTAGGTCGCAATGAAGGGAGATGGTCGCGTGGTGATGATGAACTAGGGAGAGGGAAAAGTCGATTGTGAGAGATGAAATGACTACTGCTGCTTTTGGATATGGGCTTGGGTATGTGCTAGCGATAGGGATGCTCACCAGATCTTGTCGGAAGCGGAGAAGGGAGAGATCCGATCGGGGAAGAATAAGTTGAAGCCGTAACTAGGAAAGAAGGAACTGCTATGGCGTATCTTCTTCGGCTTGGTGTAGGAGAGAGAGGCGAGAGCATCAACCTTCAACTTTAACGTTATGGTCTAACTTCAGCCTTCAACTCCCTTGTTCCATAGAACTCATCGACCCCATTTCCATAGAACAGGGATGATTCCAGATCTGGGTTACTTTGTAATGGATTATTGATAAAGACAAGGGTAAAATAGACATTTAACCGATTTAACGGCCAAACTTAACGCCCATCCAAAAAAGGGGTAAACGCAAATAAGTCTGGTACAGTGGCCATCCCGAAAATTTTGAAGTCTCAGTGGCCTAATTGCAATGTTTTGTAAAGTACAGTGGCCCAAAGGTGTGTTTTGCCTATTTTATAATACAAACTTACTGAATTTCCAAAGTTTACCATACCGTGAGAAACTATTAAGAAATTAAATATTTCTAAGGTTTACCGTACCACGAGAAACTATTAAATTAAAACTCACACATGCTTCTGTAATATTTACGGCAAATTTATCAAATACAAATATGATGTGTTTAACTTTTCGTTGCTTCTTTTCATTTTTTTAAAAAATGAATGTTATTCGATACAAATATTTTGAAAAAAGTACGGTAGTCTATACTAATTTACTTTTTTTTTAAAAAAGTGACTCAAATCCTTTTTACCATAGTTATTCACACCAATTAGATTACCGTAGGCGTAAAATGAGTATTTCAAACTTACTCAACAACACAAATTAACAGATGTTAATAATGAGCAATTTGTTAGTGAAATTAAAGTTAATTGAATAATTTACAAGTACGGTTGCCTATACGAAGATTAGAAAAAGTAGGATGACCCTAAAAATTATTTTTCCCATTTTTATTCCAAAAAATAAGGTAGAAATTTCGGATCAGAAGTAGTATGATATGAATTAAAAGAATTTATACGTTGTATGAAAATTAAATCCTAATTAAATGGCTTACTATTATCCTCCCTCATTTTTAAAACGTTAAATATATATAATTTGGTCATGAATTAACGCCATTTCTTGATTCTATTCAACTTGTTTGACACTTTCGATTATGCCCTCTATGTACAGTTCCTCTTTCCCAAAACCAATAACATATGAAAATCAAATCTGAGCTTCAACTGACTCAAGAATTGGTTATGATAGATTGTGTTGTGTGGTGTGCAGTGGTGATGTTTATGTTGTTGAGGGTGATCCCGGTGACGGAACATGTGATTACATGCCATATGCAGGCCTTTGATAATGAGTTTCAGTAGTCATACAGTCATACTTAATACAACACATGCAATATACTTAATACAACACTATTGACTAAAACTTTACTAAATGCACTTCATATATGAAAAAAAAAAATAACTAACCATTTTAAGATACTATATATTAGGACAATTTGTTGAGATAATTGTCATTAGAGCCACATTTAACGGTGGTAGCGTTTTCTCTTATATATCACAATATTGTGAATATTGTAATACTTATGAAATATTACTCCCTCCGTTCCAGGCATAAAGCCCATTATTTCATTTTGAGATATTTTACTTAAATATTTCACTTTTTAAAGTTAAAATATAAGTGTTATTTTATTACTAATAATCTACTAAAAATATAATTTTCTTTAAAAAAATGACTTTTTGATGAGTATCAAGGTTCAAGACCACCAGACTCAGTTACTACTCAAGGTTCAAGCAAGGCTCGTCACAACCAAACTACTTCTGGAAAAGTTAAGGGACCTGACTGTAAGAATCATAAACTAGGAGGATAAGCTTTGATAGTATTTTGGTAGTTAAGTTAGTTATATTATCCTTAACCTAAAAGGATTGTAATTCCTTCCCTTTTTAAACTTTGGTTTCTCTGCTCCCTATTTAAGGATCCCCCTGTACCCATTTTTAATTCAGTGAGATATATTATCTAAATTATCTACTTCTCATATCAATCCCCAGCCTTATCATAGTATTCAAATCGAGCTAAAGAAGAAAACTTTCTTTTAGTTCTGTTCCTCTCAATTCTTCTCAGCAAATTCAAATTTTTTAGGTAAATTATTTTTCTCCTGTCTTCCTTTATCATGTCTGAAACAACACAAAATATTGGTGATACCTCAAACTCTAAGGAAAAAGAAAACAACACAATTGAACTATCTAATCTTAGAGTGATGCTCCCAAAATCTATCAAGTTAGAAAGAATATTGTGATATGTTCTCAAGGTGGCTTGATCATAAGTGCTTACTTCACCAAATTGAGATGCCTTTGGGATGAACTATCTAATCTCCTTTAACTGCCCAAATGTGTCTGCAATTACACATGTGGAGCCACAAAACTTCAAGAAGAATATGAGCATGTCTCCAAGCTCACTCAATTTCTTATGGGACTATCTGATTCCTACACAGATGTAAGAGGACAAATTATAAGAATGTCCCCTCTACCCTTTATCACTAAGGCTGTATCCATGCTTGCTCAAGAAGAAGGCCAAAGACAATATGTCAATCTTGACAGCACTCCCACTTCCTTGATTACCAAAATCAATGCCTCTACTAGTAACAACTACAACAAATACACTAAAGGCATAAATATAGCTAGTACAACAAGCAACCAACAAAGAGGAAAACTTTTCTGTGATTTCTGTCATGATGATTCTCATACTAAAGACAAGTTTTTTTACCTTCAAGGATTTTCTGATGGGCATCCTCTATATGGAGTAAAACCTAACCTCTCAAAGATGCCTAAAAACAAGCTTAAAGGGAAAACTAGTATCACAGCTAATGCCTCTACTCAGGATCATCATAAGCCAACTACATATACAACAATTGATCGTGTCTTAAATTTATACCTTGTAAGTGCACAAGACTATTGTAGAATAGTATGGTAGCAAGGGTCGAACCATAGAGACAAGAAGTAATCAGATAGCAGGTAAACCGGTAGCAATTAAACTAAGGGGGTTTTTAATTTATTTAATCTAATTTATTCTACGAAAGCAGAAAATCTAATTAATAGTCTAAGTAGGAATTACAAATATGAAGATCTTATGGAGGAGAGAAATATAGGAATGTGGATTCACTTGTATCTATTCTATTTCTTTTTTTAATTAAAGTATCAATCAATATCTTGGGTTCGTTCACAAAAGATTGATATAGATTGTCAAATTATAATTCAGTCTCCATCCTAAATAATTCATCCAATCTATATCCTAAGAACAAGAACATATGAAATTCCTATATGTCACTTAAGATTATATATATGAACTTGACCCTAACTTATCACTCTCGTGCATCGATAAGGTCAATTTATCACAATGGTGAGCTAGTGTACGACATATGCATTTGGCCGTGCAGCTATCCACACCTCTAGGTCTTTACTACTTGCGATTTCATTCATTTGGTCAAAGCTAGACAGTAAAAAGATTGATAAACATCATGATCAACAAGATTTGACTGAATAAAAATATATATTGAGCAATAGATTCGATACAAGTTACCTCTCAATTCCTAGATTAATGAACAGTTAGTTCATCCTTGAAGATGAACAGATCAACGGAATGAAAGAATACATGAATCGATCTTCAAACTATAATTACAAATACTAAAGCTATGTATTACACACTAAAATTGGTGTTCAAAACCGTCCTTGGTTTTAGGCTATATGTTTTCTATATATACTAGGGGTCTTTAAGGGAAGGAAGGAGATTCAGTCAGGGTGAAATTCCCGTAAGGCGGCTATTGAACACCTTGCGGGGGCAAGGTGTTGTTGTAATGCGGCCGCAAGGTGCTTGATCCGGCTGAGTAGACACGCTGGAGACCTTGCGGGGGCAAGGCCTCCTACCCTTGCGTCCGCAAGGGGTTTCAGATTCCTATTCAACCTTCTTTTCAATGTTTGCACTTTGTACCCTTCCTTTAAATCTTCAATAAAAGCCTTGTAGATCCCATAATTTCACCTAAAACCCTGAAACTTGCAATATAGCTCAAAAACACATATTAGTAGCCAAAAGCCTCGTGGAATTACTATTTCTAAGCTATAAAAGTACCCAATAGATGCGTATAAAACACATCTATCAGCAATCAACAACAATATTGACTCAAGTTTATTTACACCAGAACAATGTATTCAATTGTTAAATCTTCTCAACAACACCAACTCTACAGCCATGCTAGACAACCCTGAGGTTCACTTGGCAAGTATGAATTACACTATTGACCCTATATCCTTAGCCAGTCATAAACCTACCTCCCATGAATGTATTATAGACACAAGAGCAAATGATCATGTTACTATCTGTTTTGCTCTTCTTGTTAACCATATTCCCATCAACTTTGTCATATACTTGCCCAATGGAAAAACCTCCACAATCACTCACAAAGGAACTGTATGGCTGTCTAAAGACATTGTTCTTCACGCTGTCTTCTATGCACTTGATTTCCAGTTCAACCTCATATCTGGTAGCAAATTGATTATTTATACTAGCTGCAACTTGGTATTTTCTGCCACTTCTTGCCTACTTCAGGAACAACATAACCAGAAAACCAAGGAGATAGGCAAACTAAGTGGTAACCTATATGATACATGTCCATATTGTCTATATTTTTTAATACATTGGGCTTATTTTTCTAGTCAATATTGCATTTATCATGACAAATTTAATTGTTTTGGCTCTCTTACCTTTATTTGACTTAATTGTACAGTTTTGAAACATTTTGAATTAAAGTCAAACTTTATTGGTGAATTAAAGTTAAACTTTATTGTGGAATTAAAGGCAAAAAAAAGAGTTCAAATTATAGCATCATTCGTGGGCAGACTGTGGTTATTTTCGTGGGTGGAAAGTTGTTGTCAAGTGGCAAAGTGAAAGATTTCCAGCAGTAATCGCACCCTGAGTGCGAAATATTTTGCAACCTTCAATCGGAGCAGCTCAAGAGTCACTTCCAGCCTTTTCCAGTTTTGTCCTTTTTATGCATCTAGATTAAATGACATTTAAAGGGATATTGGAGAGCATTTAGTCTCTCATTTACTTCTCATTAACTTCCCATTAACTTCTCATTTACTTCCTATTTATTTTGGATGTCTCTAGGTGAGACTAGACCTGTCAATGAATCAGATTTTGGTCCGAATCCGATTTGAAATTTCAGATATTGATTTGTATAATAGTCTAATAACCCGAATCCGATAATTTATTTATTAACGGATCAGATATGGGTTTACCTATATCCGATCCATTAAGGATCTGATCCGATCCGAAAATAACATATTTCTTATTAAACATATACATAATATACACAATTATATATGCATGTTGTCTTTTGATCTTCTTCCCTTTCATATTCTAATTGTTGTTTATTCATATATTTATATTTCTGATCAGATAAGATATTTAATCGGATATGTTAACGGGTAATGGATTCGGATATGGATTGACATTCACTTGATCCGTCGGATTATCGGATCAGATCGAATCGGTGATATATGGTTTTGGATCGGATTCGGGTTTACCTATATCCGATCCGATACATATCCGATCCATTGACAGGCCTAGGTGAGACAAGGGGAGAAGAAAATGCTTAGTTTCACACACACACACACACACACACACACACACACACATATATATATATATATATATATATATATCTTCTTCTTCTCATCCTCCGATATAGAATTGTACTTCCATTTTCTCCTCCCAAATAGCTGGACATAGATAAACACTTTAAAATAATTTTGTTTTTGATAAATTCATTTTTGAAGACACTTGTTCGTGAATTCATCGTTCAACAGTATTTTTGTTAACAAGTTCTTCTTCTTCCCTTCCCTTACTTTTATTTTTACTAGTTATTTAGCCCGTGCTCCGCACGGGTACAATGTGGGATATATATATTTTGTAATAATAATATAACTTTTGAACATTATAATTAGATTGTTAATCTCTTCCATGGTTATATTTTTTTTTTCTATTGTTACTAATATTAAACGATTTTTTTTTACCTAAATACTTTTAAAATTAATATAAGTTTCTAGCTAACGTGATATACATATTTTGTATTAATAATAATAGTAAATTTTTTTGATCTAAAGACTTTTAAAATTAACATTTAACTTGATAATAATATTAGAAGTCATTTTGTTAAAAACTTTTAAAATCATAATTCATTTTTAAACAAAGTGAGACACTTATTTTATATTTTTATTGGTAATGAAAATTTTAAGTCTTTTATCTAAAGACTTTAAAAGCAACACCACATTCTAACCATGTGATATACATATTTTCTATTAGTAATAATAATAGTAGATAAAAGACTTTTTAACCAACATTCATTTCTAAATAATGTGGATACATATTTTCTATTAGTAATAACAAAAGATGTCTTTATCTAATGACTTTTATAACCAATACTCATTTCTAAATAATGTGAGATACATTTCTTTGTAACCAATGTGAGATACATCATCTAAAAACTTTTTAAACCAATATCACTTTTATAACCAATGTGAAATACTTCTCTTCTATTGCTAATAGTTGTAGACTTTTAAAATCAACATCACTCTCTAACCAATATATAATACATATCTGAAAGAACGTGACAACACGGATTCTTGATATGGACGATGTTATTGTCAATGTTGCAGTGAATGTTGCAACAATGAAAATAACAATGTGAACTGAAAGTGTATAACAGAAAATAGCAGCGGAAGTTTTGTTTTAAGATTTAAAATCAAACAGACTTAGGAAGACAGAAAATCACACAAAAACAATCTACAAGTATCAAACTTGTAGATCAAGCCTCAAGGCAACAAACTATATTAAAATCAACACTGTTTTTGAAGCTTAATAATAAACACAAAATTCTCACAAGATATAGAATCTTGGAGAATCACAAAACCCACATAAACTACTAGAACAAACGTGGGAAGAAAGAATCAAAACAAGAACAACTTCCAAAACAAACACACCGACTGGAAGCACAAAACAAAAACTGAACTTCAGGAAATACAAGGCTGTATTCCTGAAGTTTTTAAGCAGCAGCAGGTGTTCAAGTCTGCCTGCAGAATGGTCTCTGTGTATGGGGTGTTAATCTCCTCTATCAAGCTCGGCACACAAGAAAACTGGATCGAATCTCTCTTATCAGTACACAGCAGTTCTGAACAATTTCTTCTATATGCTCTCTGCGCACACCAAGCTTTCTAAATAGATTATCTCTTGTCAGCTCTAAAAACCTCTCCCACAGCCACGAAATCCCACCTCCATATATAAGCAACCATCCTGTAGGTACACGGCACAAGAAAGCAATCTCCTACTAGGAAAGAGATTAGCAAATAATTATGCAAGATTATGTTTCCTAATCAGACTAAGATACATCGAATAACTAATTTATTTACATAAATCTAGTTACCAAAAATATATTGCAAGATATCTTTCCTAACAAAACTATGATACATGGAATAACTAAATTATTTGCAGAGATTTAGTTACCAAACATGTATAGCCAAAATCTCCAAAATCTTTTGAAAGATTTTCCAAAGATTTTCCTATCAAAAAACACACCAATCTACCAAAAATAATCTAAACAAAATCTAACACTTAAAATAAACATTGACTAAATTAAAATTCTTCTTTGACCAAGAAAGGTGAAAACAAGATAAAATAGGTCATGTCTATTTTACCCTTACAATCTCCCCCTTTGTTGAACCTTTCTGGTCAAATCAAAATACAAGTGTTTATTCAACACCAATCAAATCACCTAACCTGCATTAGTTAGAAAATCTCATCTCCCCCTGAATTTGTGCAAGGAGCACAAATCAGAAATCATCATCACCATCACAAGAAACACTTGATCTCTCTCCCCCTATTTGACCGGAAAAGGAAGAGGGATAAACCATCTTTTAGAAATTCTCAAAAATCAAAGATTTTGAAAAACACAAAGAAGAGTTCACCAAGATTTGATCACACCCCTAGCAAAAACTGAGCACCTCATATCCAGATTCAAAAGCTCTTGGTTCCACACAGAAATTAGACAACCACTAAATATTTTTCAACATGGAGATTTTTGGAAATTGATTTGCACAGTTTATGTGACACCCCGCTCCTTCGTTATCTCGATTTGCGTGCTATACTTGCACTTCTTCCCTTGTCGGCGGTATGTTTGGTTTGCGAGAGGATCTAGATATGTTTGAGAGGCCATGTTAAGACCAAAACATCATTAAGAGACTCCATATAGTTGTTGACTTGCTAAAGTCACAAGTCGTGACTCGACGATAGTCGGAATGCGACGCGATTGAGGGTTTGCTTGCGTTTTGTGTTCGTGACCTCGGTTTGGGTCCTAGACCTCTTTAAGATTGTTTATTAACATGTTTAGATGTGTTAGACTTCAAGTTGGAGGTATTCCTTAAGCCTATCGATGATTTGGAAGTTTATAAACCCTCTTGCCTTGTTTTGCCCTTAGCGATTTCCTTCAGGCCAGTCATGTTTTGGGCAAACTTCGGGAAAATTCTGGTACTAATCCACTGAATAGAATTTTCTAAAAATTTAGTATGTTTTACCTTCATATGTTAGGATACTCTCTGTAAAATTTGGTAATTTTCCAAGGTGTCTAAGTACCTCAATTAGGTCTTGACTTACGGCTGTGCCAGAATTAAGTTTTCAGAAAAACAACTTCTGTACTTGATTTTGTTGTAACCATATCTTGATGAATATAAGTCCAAATGGAGTAATTTAAAATCCTAAAATATAATTCAATGAGTCTAGTTTCATAAAAATCAAAAATCACCTCATTTGGAGTTGTGAGCGATTTATGGTCGATTTTACAAGATTGACTGTCCAGTCTCAGAGTCCCATGCGCCCGCCTCAAAAATGTGAGGCGCCCGCCTCAACTACTGAGAGCATTATTTGGCTGGGCAGAGCCCAGGCGGCCGCATGGAAAGGGGTGAGGCGCCCGCCTCAACCCCAGGTTGCTGTTACGGGATTTTTACCCTGTTTTGAGATTAGACGAATTATACCTATTCTACCCTCATTAAACCCCCTCTAAACCCTTCCTAACCACCCATACTTAACCCTAAACATGTCCTAACATTAGTTGGAAGTTAATTAAAGTTAGATTAGTGATTGATTAGTCCTAATCTCTACTAATTGTACTTGGGAAAAGTCTATTGTGCCCTTGTTGTTGAGGAAGTATAAATACCCTAACCCCTTCACAAATCAGCCAAATCCTCCTCATTTTTCTTCCACAAACCGTGAGTTAGAGAGAGAGAGTCTCCATGGGAGATTTCAAGCCCTAGCTTCTTCTCTCTTCGATCCAAGACGATCCAACCACCCGATTGTCTTCAAACTTCGGAATCTTGAAGCCCTCGACGAGTAGAACAACTTCACCGATCGGATTTGTGTTCTCTTGAGTTTTCACTCAAGCTAGGTAAGTTACTTACTTTTGATTTTGGTTCATTGGCCCTAAGGAAAACAATCTATATGCTATTTGTGGGCAATGAACACTTGTATGCTATGTTTGCCCAATTTTGGGATTTTTGGAAGTATGAACATGTTAGGAGCATTTGTAGATGACTTCTATGATTGTTGATGTGTATGATTATCCTTCATATTGTGTTTCTAGAATTGTGAGCATGCTAGAAATCATGTTTACATTATATTTGGGTTTATTATGAAAGTATGCCTTTGATTGGGGCTTTGGATTTGTGAACTCTCTATATATTATGAGAATGATCAATTAATTGAAATTATGTGATTTATGAAATGAGTTGTGATCTATGTTGGGTTTTGTTATGAATTTTAGGCTTGAGAATCAACCCCCAATTTATTGGAGAAATTGTTGTTATTTGAAGCCGGTGTTAATGTTGATATGGATGAAAGGTTTAAGAATGAAATTTAGTATGTAGACTCTACTAGAGTCGTAATAGGTTCGATATTGTGCTAACGAACTCTGTTGAAGTCCTACGTCATTTGGGTTTCAAGTTGACTATGTCTATGATGAATTCTTGGATTTTAGGCTTGGGGAATAAGCCCGGATTATTTTTGGGATAATTTCTATAGACTTGATTGATGTGCTAATTTTGAGTTGTATGAAATGTGTATTTAATGAAATGCGGTATTAAGACTCAATGGAGTTGTTTTAGGTTCAATATATGTTGGTGAGCATTAGGTTAAAGTCCTACGATGTTCGGGTTTGGTTGGTTTTGATTATGAGTACCCGAGCATCTTGAATTGTGTCCCATTTGTGACACCCCGATATAGAGGCTCATTGAGATTTATTTAGGCGTGCTCATAAGGGCACGGAACATTAGAGATCAACCTATGATCTCGATATTTTTAAGGAATAATTATTTGAATAAGTTCTCTTAAGGAATTTGGTCGCTGCACATCAAAGCACTTCATGAGGTTATGACTACGGGTTGGTTTTGGTACCCTTGAGACTATTTTGAGAATGTCGAGTATATATGACAATTGGGACTATGGTTGAGTCCGTTATTTATGAATTGACTAATCACTAAGTCTCGATTTATGGTTGTTCTTAGACTAAATAGTAGTCTTTGGTTTAATCCCGAGAGTAGGGCTATAGTAGACCTCATATTGTGATTTCTTGAGCTTATATGCTACTTTTGATTTGGTGATGACTTGAGGATTATGAGTACCTCATTATGTGGTTCTTTGACTAAACTTATAAGTTGGTTGGATTTGTTAAGTATGTGCAAATATGTGCATTGTTGAAATTGGTGTGTAGAGCTTTATGTCCTACTTGATTGGTATGCCCGCTATGATCGGTCTTGGTTCTTGTTTGAGCATGAGAGTAATTATCTACTTGTGCATTTCATAAAAGCCCATTGGCATTATTTGGATTATTTGGTTTGTTTATCAAGTCCGGTGGGACGATACACGCCTTCACGATTATGGGATTCGTGCTCGCTATGGATCGCCGCACTGACTCACACACCCTCCATTGTTGGCCACAATGGGGAAGTAGCCCCTTGCCGTATCGCTAAGTGGCATTGGCTTGCTAGCAATCGGGTGGTACTCGATAAAAGTCGATGACATCACAGGCATCGATGTTACGATAAAGATAAAGTATAACATGTGTATTGCGAGAGCGACAACGACACTATGTGGGTAACTTCTTTATCCCTTATGTGGTTTGCTATGAGCACTTATATGAAAGATAATGTGCTATATGGTTTATGAAGTTTAAGTTACTTGGTGAATTAATACAAGTTTATTGTTGGTATACGATTAAGATGCCATGATTATATACATGCTTGTGCATTATGCCATGCCACGCCATGCTATGCCATACGCTTGCGTTTAGTAACTTATCATGGGTCATTATGACTCACCTCCGGCGTTTGTTTTCCTTAGTGTGCAGCGACCCTAGTGCGCTTGGCAACTTCGGATAGTGATTCCGCGTGTGGTCTCTTCCGGTTTAAGCTTGGAGATTTTATTATTATTATCATTATTGTACTTATTATCTTGTGAGATTCGGATGTAAAGTTATGTAAACTTTACTTGGGTAGTTATGTTAGTATTTTATCATTGTTCATTTTGGGAGTCGACTTGTTTGGTCGAGCCGTTGTGTGTATTTAGAAGTCTATTCTTGTCTCCCGAGCAAGGTTTAGCTCGTATGTTCTAGTATTATGTTATTGTTATTTCTCCCCGACAACTTTAGTCGAGAGACATTGATTAGTGGTTAGCATTTTATCTCTTACCCTTTAGTTGATTTGTCACTCCGGCATGTTATAGCCGTAGAGTTGTTGTTTATCGTGGGATCTTGTTGCTTCGCCGGCCTTGGGTGCCGATGGTTTGTTGCCCGTGCGCAATGTTAGCCACGCGAGTCGATTTGTCGAGAGATAGTCGCTCTCGCCTTGTATTCCTAGTTCATAATTATAGGCTTTGGTCCCACTTATGATTCGCCTCCGTTGTTTTTAGTTTTTGGTTATTCGGTTTGCCGTTATGGCTTTACTTCCTCGTTTAGAGTTGTTGGTTCAACTTGACTCGCACCACTACGCTTAGCGGGTGCTTGTCCGTCTTTAGCTTGTCTTGACGGCACGACCTTTGGGATTCGAAGAGAGTCGGAGTCGGCCGGTCGTCACGCTTGGTATCGTAGCTATAGGTTAGCTATTTCGCCGTGATAGGTTCCTGGCCTAGTTTGGGTTGGGTTTATTGTTGCTATTAACGCCGAGTGTTCCTTGTAAGCGTATTATGTCCTGAACTTGGCGTGGAGCTAGTTCTAATAGGCCTCGTTAGAGTATAGCTCGTGGTGGCAAGAGAGAGGAAACGTTAGTGAGTCGTGTGTGACTCCTCAACCGATGATGGACTAGAAAGCAATTTCACCATCCTTGAGAAGTTTTTGAAGTTGAAACCGAAAAGTTTTGATGGAGGGCCGATGCTACTAAGGCGTAACGTTGGCTTAGAAAGCATGTAGAAAATCTTTGTAGTTTTGGGTTGTACATCAAGAGATGGTGACCTTAGCGGTTGCTTAGATTGGATGGTGCGGTCAGCATTGGTGGCTTGAATTACGAGACCATTGGGGACAAAGCATGGAGTGCCTCGAGTGTGGGAGAATTTTGTCATGGAGTTTACGATACGGTTTATTCGACATTAATAGAAAGAAGAGAGATGGAATTCCTCGCGTAGAACAAAAGAGATATGACCGTGGCTCAAGATTCAACAAAGTTTATGGAGTTGGACATCGGGAGTACGCTCAAAAGAGAGAACATCAAGACTATTAGGAGTGATATTTCTACCCCTGGAAACCATTTGCGCAGCAGTTAATATGTAATTTTTGTATGAGGACGTGACATGAAACGCATGTTGGGGTAAATCGTGAAAGTGTTTCACTTGTGGCGGTGATCAAACCAAGTGACGTTCAAGATGAGGTTAATCGGCCCTGGGAGTACTAGTCAACAATCCATGGCTCCAGACGCACGCCTTAGAGTTTGAGGTCGTATATGCGTGGGCGGTTGGCCATTTGTGAGTTTTCGAGGCCTATCCGAAATAGGAAAGTATATTCTTGTATATATATACGTAAATTAA